>LPNX010491604.1:23195-62244 GCA_001517045.1 Pseudotsuga menziesii
TAACAACAAATAATAGGGAAAATTAACTTCAAACCTTATTGCAAGTGCCTTACATTTAGTCACAAAGCAAGTCTATAAGATGTTTTAACGTGCATTCACATAAAGTATCATCACATGAATTAACATTGAATTTGAACCAAATTTTTCATATATGTAGCAAATAATATAAAATTCCTCAAAAGGTAGCTTGAAGAGAATATTTGATATACTACAAACATTGACCACTTTTTCTTCATGTGTATTAATTAGTCATTCAAAAAGCAAAATTGCATTCATGAATCATCTCCACCTAATCTCCTTATATTTTCTCAAGATGATCAAGTACAGCTTGAGGATGAAGATTTCCACAATTAATCATAATGACAAAGAGAGTTTATGGAATTAAATTGTGTGTTGAAACGTCCCTACGTTTCGAGTGGACACTCCACCAATCATCAAGAGAACAAAATGAAAAGTTCAAAGTGGTATTGAAGAGAGTGAGCAAAAGATAATAATAAATAAGGTAAGGGTTTTGTACATGCATTAATAAATATAATTATGCACAATTGATATAGTGAGATGTTGTGTTGATCTAAAAGACAAATTGAAAAGTTAAAATTTGAATGGTGTTATCTAATTCGCATAAAGTATCATCACATGAATTAACAATGAACTTGAAGTGAAATTTTCACATATGTAGTAAATAATATAAAATTCCTCAAAAAGTAGCTTGAAGAGTATTTATTATACTACAAACATTGAAAAAGTTTCTTCATTTATACTAAAAGTCATTCAAAAAGCAAAATTACATTCATGAATCATCTCCACCTAATATGCTTATATCCGCTCAAGCAGATCAAGTACAGCTTGTACACCAAATTTATTTATCTTGGTCTTCCTGCAATATTCTTTGTTTGGCATCCATGCCCAAACTATGGTATTAATTGGAATAGATCCAAGTTCTGTGTCATCATGATTTGGTACCCAATATTGTTCTAAAAAATTTCCCTTGTATTTCCCTGAGCTATGCTGCAACCAATCAATCTTTACATGAAGGGTCTCGTTGTCATCATCCTGGAAGATATCTGAGGTAGCTTTCGCCATCCAAATCATCTCTCCTTCATCCTCATTTCTTGATCTAACAAGCAACATCTTTCATTTCTCAACATCAATTCTAGGATCGAATGTTGGCTTTGGCTTGTTGCACTTGGGTCCAACATATATCAGTTCATTTGTCACATTATCACAATCCCCATCCATAATACTTGATATTGCATGGAGTGCATTACCATCAACGTTAACATTTTGCCTCGTCTTGGGCCAAAAATCATTAGAAGAAGAATCACTTTCATCCAAGGGTGTATGGTCATTATAGATTCCATCTAATGCATCAATAACACTTTTCCAATACTCTAGTTTTTTATTCCATTCCTTTCTGACAATTGGTGAATTCTCATTGCCAATAGTCTCTTTCCACATTTTTATGTATGATGTTAGCCATTCCTTTAGTTCTTTTAAATAAACATCATTTCCTTTGGGATGTAAGAAATATGGCTTCCATGTGGGCAATATAGGTCGACCTTCATCATCTATATTCCACAACTCAACTGGTAATGACCACTCAATGTCTTTGATGGATTCTTTATACCTCATAACTGGAACATCATTGAGTACACGAAATTGGAAGTATTGGATATTAAGATGTCCAAATAGTGCATTTTTCCCCTCCTTGATGTACCCATTAAGAAAACTTTTGAAGTCATACACTTTGTCAATAAGTTTAAGTGGAAACACCTGTTTTTCTTCTATTGTGCGATATGTATCCATCATCTCAGGTAAAGAATATATATCTTTACTTTTCAAGTTGGAAGACATTCTTCTATAGGTTCCATCTATGTCTTCATGGGTGTGCCCCACAAGCAAGAACCCAACCTCAATAGTGATGAAGACACCAAGTGTAGTTAATAGTGATAGAAACATGAAAACATAACGATTCTTATTATCAGTAGCTGCATTGTCCAACTGTAACAATAAATGTGGAGGAAGAGGTTTAAAATCAAGATTTTGATTTTTTGAGCTTCTATTTAAAGATAGGAAAGCATCCTTGTACACTCTACATTTTGAGCAAATAGATTTTTGAAATAATGCATTTGAAACTGTGCTTTGTGAACTTCCACTCTCATAAAGCAAATCACCATACATATCAAGGTGTGGGTCTTCAAGGTCCCTCAAGCACTTTGCAAGAGATGTGATGGTAAAATGTGATCCCATGTGTACAGATGGTAGGGAGAAATGACCAAAACCTCATGTGTTATGCCCATGTGTTAGCATACCTATCAACGACAAACCCAAGATTGTTCCTGCAACAGATTTTGATTTTACACGTAATTCCTTTTCACCTAACATTTCACCCTCAACCATGTCATACTCACGAACATTAACTATGATCCCTTTGGCAATGCACATGCTTGTTCCCGTGCATTCATGTGCAAGAGAAACCTTTTTACATGTGAATGTAAGCCTATCTTGGGGAGTATTTATTAGATGATCATGACAATGAGTTTCCAAATCTGATTCTATCCAAATCTCATAAGATCCCAATGCACCCCCTAGTGTATTCTCAAATACTGTTGGATGTGGAAAGAGAGCATCATGTTTTAACACCTTCTAAATGTTAACCACTATGGATCATTTATTTACCATCCTTCCATGCACCTTATGACTAATCTTTGTATTGAATATGGAACTTTCACCCACCTTCACTCCACATTGCGAAAGATCTACCTTGTCTCCAATAGAAAATGCAGAAGAGGAGGCATTTGCACATATACAACAAATTAAACAAACTTAGTATTTGCTCCAAAAAAAAGCAATGTACTCTAAAAAACACTTAACATGTGCTTCAAGATTTTGATTTACCTTTGTTATGCCTCAAATCTATGATCTTCCATGGATGTAAGTCCCCTTCATCAACATCTTCCACAATCAAATGTGGTTCAATGACATCAATTATCAAAACCATATTTGAATTACATTAATCATTTCTCCACCATAATGAGTTGTAGTCTCTATAGATTCAACCCTTCCTAGTCCAATAACTTGACCATTAATTAGGAGGTCAACATAGTCCCCTCTTGTCAAAATTATATTTTCCATTGTAACTCCTCCCAATTTTTGTAACACATTTGAATTGTAGTTTGTAATTAAGGTTAAACCATATGAAGTGTATGTTCAAAAAGGTAACATAGTTGCAATAATTCAAATCTAGCTGAAGTTAGCTTTAGTCCTTAAATCATTGTACGATGAGTGAAATCTAATGTGTTAGCTTTCATAATGTAGTTTCCATCTAACACAACCACATTGTCATCAATCATAAAATAGTTTTCCATCTAACACAACCACATTGTCATCAAATACATTACACCATGATGGAAATCTAGTTGGAGTTAGCATTCCTCCAAACAAAATGGCACGATGAGTGAAAGATCATGTGTGTTAAGTCAATACACCATGATGAAAATCTATCTGGAATTAGTTTTCTATCTAACACAACCACATTGTCACATTGCACCGTGATGGAAATCTAGTTGAAGTTAGCTTTCGACCTTAAATCGTTGCACGGTGAGTGAAATCTAGTGTGTGTTAGCTTTCATAAAGTAGTTTTCCATTTAGCATAACCACATTGTCATCAATCAAAATGCACTATGTTGGAAATCTAGCTACAGTTAGCTTTCGTTCTTAAAACGTTGGACAGTGAGTAAAAGCTAATGTGTGTTAGATTTCGTTCTTAAAACGTTGCATAGTGAGTAATAGCTAATGTGTGTTAGCTTTCGTAAGGTAGTTTTCCATCTAACATAGCCACATTGTCATCAAATACAATACACCATGATGCAAATCTAGTTGGAGTTAGCTTTCCTTCTAAAAACATGGCACAATGAGTGAAAGCTAATGTGTGTTAGCTTTCATAAGGTAGTTTTTTCATCTAACACAACCACATCGTCATCGATCACATTGCACCGTGATGGAAATCTAGCTGGAGTTAGCTTTCGTCCTTAAATCATTGCATGGTGAATGAAATCTAATGTGTGCTAGCTTTCATAATGTAGTTTTCCATCTAGCACAACCACATTGTCCTCAATCACAATGCACCAGATGGAAATCTAGCTAGAGTTAGCTTTCGTTTTTAAAACATTGCATGGTGATTAAAGCTAATGTATGTTAGCTTTCATAACGTAGTTTTCCATCTAACACAGCCACATTGTTATCAAATACATTACACCATGATGGAAATCTAGTTGGAGTTAGTTTTCCTTCTAACAACATGGCACTATAAGGGAAAACTTATTTGTGTTACCTCATTACACCATGATAGAAATCTAGTTGGAGTTAGCTTTCATTTTAACAACATGATACGTTGAGTGAAAACTAATGTGTGTTAGCTTTCATAAGGTAATTTTCCATGTAATACAACCACATTGCATTGTGTTGGAAATCTAGCTGGAGTTAGCTTTCATCCTGAAATCATTGCACGGTGAGTGAAATTTAATGTGTGTAAGCTTTCATAGTGTATTTTTCTATCTAGCACAACCACATTATCATCAATCACAATGCACCATGATGACAATCTAGCTAGAATTAGCTTTCGTTCTTAAAACATTTCACAGTGAGTAAAGCTAATGTTTGTTAGCCCTCATAAGGTAGCTTTCCATCTAACACAGGCACAGTTTTATCAAATACATTACACCGTGATGGAATTATAGATGGAGTTAGTTTTCCTTCTAACAACATGGCACTATAAGGAAAAGTTTATGTCTGTTAGCTCAGTACACCATGATGAAAATCTAACTAGACTTAGCTTTCCTTTTAACAGCATGGCACAATGAGTGAAAGCTAACGTGTACTAACTTTCATAAGGTAGTTTTCCATGTAACACAACCACATTGTCATCAATCATATTGCGTTGTGTTGGAAATCTCAATGAAGTTAGATTTTATCCTTAAATCGTTGCATGGTGAGTGAAACCTAATGTGTGTAAGCTTTCATAGTGTAGTTTTTCATCTAACACAACCACATTGTCATCAATCACAATGCACCATGATGGAAATCTAGTTGGAGTTAGTTTTTGTCCTTAAAACATTACATGGTGAGTAAAACCTAATGTTTGTTAGCTTTCATAAAGTAGTTATCTATCTAATACAGCTACATTGTCATCAAATACATGACACCATGATGAAAATCTAGCTAAAGTTAGCTTTCCTTCTAACATGGCACTATGAGTGAAAGCTTATGTGTGTTATCTCATTACACCATTATGAAAATATAGCTGGATTTAGCTTTCTTTTTAACAACATGGCAGGATGAGTGAAAGCTAATGTGTGTTAGCTTTTATAAGGTAGCTTTCTATCTAACACAACCACATTATCGCATTGCACGGTGATGGAAATCTAGCTAGAGTTAGCTTTCAATCTTAAATCATTGCACGGTGAGTGAAATCTGATGTGTGTTAGCTTTCATAATGTAGTTTTTCATTTAGCACAACCATGTTGTCATCAATAAAGATGCACCATGTTGGAAATCTAGATAGAGTTAGCTTTCATTCTTAAAACATTACACGATGAGTAATAGCTAATTAGTGTTAGCTTTCGTAAGGTAGTTTTTCATCTAACACAGCCACATTGTCATCAAATGCATTACACCAAGATGCAAATCTAGCTAGAGTTAGCTTTCCTTCTAACAACATGGCACGATTAGTGAAAGTTAATGTGTGTTAGCTTTCATAAGATAGTTTCCATCTAACACAACCACATCGTCATCAATCACATTGCACCGTGATGAAAATCTAGCTGAAGTTATCTTTCATCCTTAAATCATTGCATGATGAGTGAAATATAATGTGTGTTAGCTTTCATAATGTAGTTTTCCATCTAGCACAACCACATTGTCATCAATCACAATGCACCATGATGGAAATTTAGCTAGAGTTAGCTTTTGTCCTTAAAACATTGCACAGTCACTAAAGCTAATGTCTGTTAACTTTAATAAGGTAGTTTTTCATCTAACACAGCCAAATTGTTATCAAATACATTACACCGTGGTGAAAATCTAGCTGGAGTTAGCTTTCCTTCTAACAGCATGGCACTATAAGAGAAAGCTTATGTGTGTTAGCTTATTACACCATGATGAAAATCTAGCTGGAATTAGCTTTTCTTTTAACAATATGGCACGATAAGTGAAATCTAATGTGTATTAGCTTTCATAAGGTAGGTTTCCATGTAACACAACCACATTGTCATCAAGCACATTGCACCATGTTGGAAATCTAGATGGAGTTATCTTTCATCCTTAAACCGTTGCACAATGAGTGCAATCTAATGTGTGTAAGCTTTCATAGTGTATTTTTCCATCAAGCACAACCACATTGTCATCAATCACAATGCACCATGATGGAAATCCAGCTGGAGTTAGCTTTCATTCTTAAAAATTTGCAGGGTGAATAAAGATATTATATCTTAGCCTTCATAAGGTAGTTTTCCATCTAACAGAGCCTCATTGTTATCAAATACATTACACCATGATGGAAATATAGCTGGAGTTAGCTTTCATTCTAACAACATGGCACTATAAGGGAAATCTTATGTGTGTTAGCTCATTACACCATGATGAAAATCTAGCTGGAGTTAGCTTTCCTTTTAACAACATGGCACGATGAGTGAAAGCTAATGTGTGTTAATTTTGATAAGGTATTTTTCCATGTAACAAAACCACATTGCCATCAATCACATTGCATTGTGTTGCAAATTTAGTTGAAGTTAGCTTTCATCCTTAAATCGTTGCACTGTGAGTGAAATCTAATGTGTGTAAGCTTTCATAGTATAGTTTTTCATTTAGCACAACCACATTGTCATCAATCACAATGCACCATGATGGTACTCTAGCTGTTATTAGATTTCATTTCTAAAACCTTACACGGTGAGTAAAAGCTAATGTGTGTTAGCTTTCATAAGGTAGCTTTCCATCTAACACTGCCACATTGTCATCAAATACATTACACCATGATGGAAATCTGACTAGACTTAGCTTTCCTTCTAACATGGCACTATGAGTGAAATCTTATGTGTATTAGCTCATTACACCATTACGAAAATATAGCTGGAGTTAGCTTTCTTTTTAACAACATGGCACGATGAGTGAAAGCTAATGTGTGTTAGCTTTCATAAGGTAGTTTTCTATCTAACGCAACCACATTGTCAAATTGAACTGTGATGGAAATCCAGTTGGAGTTAGCTTTCAACCTTAAATCGTTTCACGGTGAGTGAAATCTAATATGTGTTAACTTTCATAATGTAGTTTTCCATTTAGCATAACCACATTGTCATCAATCAAAATGCACCATGTTGGAAATCTATCTAGAGTTAGCTTTCGTTCTTAAAACGTTGCACGGTGAGTAATAGCTAATGTGTGTTAGCTTGGGTAAGGTAGTTTTCTGTCTAAGACAACCACATTATCATCAAATACATTACACCATGATGGAAATATAGTTGGAGTTAGCTTTTCTTTTAACAACGTGGCACGATGAGTGAAAGCTAATGTGTGTTAGCTTTCATAAGGTAGTTTTTCATCTAACACAACCACATCGTCATCGATCGCATTGCACCATGATGGAAATCTAATTGGAGTTAGCTTTCGTCCTTAAATCATTACACAGTGAGTGAAATCTAATATGTGTTAGCATTCATAATTTAGTTTTCCATCTAGCACAACCACATTGTCATCAATCACAATGCACCATGATGGAGATCTAGCTAGAGTTAGCTTTCTTTCTTAAGACATTGCACGATGAGTAAAGCTAATGTTTGTTAGCCTTCATAAGGTAGTTTTCCATCTAACACAGTCACATTGTCATCAAATACATTACAACATGATGGAAATCTAGCTGGAGTTAGCTTTCCTTCTAACAACACGGCACTACAAGAAAAATCTTATATGTGTTAGCTCATTACACCATGATATAAATCTAGCTGGAGTTAGCTTTCATTTTAACAACATGGCACAATGAGTGAAATCTAATGTGTGTTAGTTTTCATAAGGTAGTTTTCCATGTAAACAACCACATTGTCATCAATCATATTGAGCCGTGTTGGAAATCTAGCTGAAGTTAGCTTTCATCCTTAAATCGTTGTGCGGTGAATGAAATCTAATGTGTGTAAGCTTTCATAGTGTAGTTTTTCATCTAGCACGGCGACATTGTCATCAATCGTAATGCACCATGATTAAAATCTAGCTGAAGTTCACTTTTGTTCTTAAAACATTGCACGATGAATAAAAGCTAATGTGTGTTAACTTTCATAAGGTAGCTTTCCATCTAACACTGCCACATTGTCATCAAATACATTAAACCATGATGGAAATCTAGCTGGAGTTAGCTTTCCTTCTAACATGGCAGTACGAGTGAAAGCTTATGTGTGTTAGCTCATTACACCATTATAAAAAGCTTATGTGTGTTAGCTCTTTGAAATAGGGTGCAAAGAGCTAAAATCTCATTGAATTCATGGTTTTGTTTTGGTCTCACTGCAATGGTATACAACGTAAGAAACCTCAACATAATACTCTGCAATTCCAACCTAAACTCCTACCACCAAAATGAATGACCAAAACCATCACATTAAACTTTGACATGTTGGCAATTATACCCTTCACAGTGGATGTGTGTGGATCCATCTGTATCTCATCAATATTCATCATTGTTAGTATCATTGTTTTGATGATGATTGTCATCATCATCATCGTTGTCATCATCCTTATCCTTGTCATTTTCATGGTAATGATAACGCTTGGAACTAAAACTAGTAGAATTAAATAGGTTTAGAGTCTAGCCAATTCTCATTCTAAATGAAGATTGCAAGCCAAGACAGAGGAAAAAAATGTTATAGAAACTAGATTCACTTACACAATATTCTATACTCACTGGAGTTGTTGTAATATATAATTCTTCTCTTTTAAAAGAATCATTAAAACGTAGTCAAAGCCAATCCATTGTTATATTTTTCTTGAAGTAGATTTTCCAGGGTCAATATGTGTTAAAAATTGTTTGTCAATTAGTGAAGAATTTATAGAGTTTTAGAAAATATTGGATAAGATTTATGTTGATAAAGAGTAGTGATCCTTTCTCATAATAATGTACACTCTACAACCTACAACCTTACATATTATCTAGTTTCATATCATCTCCCACCACTATCCACTATGACTATAGGGGATGAATTCCCCAACCGCTCTGTATTTTAGTTTAAGATAAAGTTTTGTATCTTAGTTGTGAGGATCAATCCTCGGTGATTAAAGAAAGATTAGAACTTAGAGCCCTAGATTCATGGTGAGGATGGTTGAATAATATGGTGGGAAATCTCTAAATGCTCAACACAAATCAAACTCACTCTACTAAGATTAGGGCTTGGCTGAGCCCTAATGAGTAAAAATTGTAAAAGATTAGGGCTTGGCTGAGCCCAATCTTTACATTTATTGTCTTTGCAAGTCCACCATATCCAACCACAACTCATAACCAAATCTAGTTTTGAAAGATGAGTTCATCTCATGGCCACTATGGTATATAATGTGCACAATGTCTTGATATATGTATGTAAACAAAATTTTAGACATTCCCACAATCAATGTGGGATAGAGATATAAAGGGCGTCAAAGGCAATATGAAGCCTAAAGATTAATGTGCATCCAAAAGTAAAAAACTGGGAGCTTGACGATAGGATCAACAACAATGTTTTATAGATGCATCGGGAGAGGCTTTAAGGGATTATCCTCCAGGTGCTCTAATCGTTGATATTGTGATGGAGCATCATTCTTCAATGACCAAATCAAGTCTATGAGGCCTATACACATCCGTTGGAAATTTCATAGCTCAATTATGTTGCTCAGTTTTAGATCTAGGTCTTGAGACCAATTCTCCATGTGTCCTTGAATGACTCTTTTACGCAAGTTAAAGCTAACCATAAAATCCAATCCAAGGCTCAAATTTATCTTTATGTGAATTTAATCTTACATTTAGTTGTAGTTTTTTTGTTATGAATGGGCATGCTTCCATTCTGAGTGAATGAAGAGCTAGTTTGGTTCTGAGTGAGTGGTTCATTTGAAAGTTGGTTCCTTTGTATGGCCTTCCAATGGCTAGGGGACACCACTATAAATAAATAAAAACAAAGGAAAAATGTCCCAACTGCACTTTGGGTTACTTCATTAGGGTCCATGGGCTCAAACCTTCCATAACCATTCATGATTTCTATATAGGTGACCTCTTTAGTCAACATTAGCCCCATGTTTCCTTTTATAGATTACTTATTTCAAAGAGAAAATTAAGCCATCACATCACACTCAATTCCTTCTCCATGAGCTCAAAGCCTCAAAGTTGTAGCATGCAACATTGCAATGTGCATTGCCAAGTCAGGTGGTCACAAACATACTACCTTGCTTTCACATTTTTTGCAAAGCTAACTTTTGTCTCACATGGATATTGGAGTGAGGAGCATTCTAGGTTGTGCGTCATATTTTACATTATTGTTGTATTATAAGAGGGTGTTCTATTTATATTAGGAGGGCGAGCTGAAAGTCATCAGTCTAACTGTTGTTCCAAAATAGCATAGAGGTATTTTTTTAGTTGTGCCTCCTTGCATGAATGATAGCTAAGCTAACAACCAAGTGATGCATGCATCCTATCCCATGTGACTGTTGTTGCCCTCTTGCTTGCATGAGTCTAAAAATAACATTGAAGACAACTTTTAGTTAACTATGTTTTGTTTTGGGTGTCACTTCTACTTTGTGCAATGAACTGTAAGTGCCACCTAGATACACCCTCAACTCGTGCCTTTTAATCCTTTTTAAGGCGCCCTTTTCTACAAACTCACAATGATTGAGATTTTCTTCATAATGCTTTAATGCCTTTTCATCTTTGAGCTCTAACTATGCATATATTTAACCATGGCATGGTTTTGACATGTTTGTAAATTCCTCTCCTGACAACCTTGAATTGTATCCCTGTATTTGTTGATTAGGATATTGAATAATTACTTGTCGCTCTATTGTTTGTCCCTGGTAAAGTTGATAAAAATTTGCTCAAGGTAATGTGCTCCATCTCTAGTCCACTCACAAGATGAATCCTACCAGTGCCCTCAACAAAGATGCCCTGTGGGTCAAGTTGTTTTATCCAAATTCAAGAGTGAGCTTATCATGGTGTTGGAGTATTAGTGTGAAAAGTGGGTTGTAGTTTATCTCATTGTTTAAACAAAGAGAAATGCCATAATACATAGAAGCCCAAACCAGCTTGGGACATGGCAACAAGTCTACTAAGTTACTAACATCTCGAAGGTGGCCTACAAATCTGGTTCAGACTAGAGAGAGTGATACATTAGTCATTTTGTTGACCTTGAAACCTGTCAACAGTCGTCACCTTGCTCAAATATCTAATGAGAGGATTAGGCATGCCTTTGTTTGATCATATTGGGAATCAAGTGCCTTTGACCATTGTAAGCAGTCAAGATTGATATTTTGCTAGCAGGGTAGCCTAGTAATCACATTTACATATAAACATTCACCACAAATTCTGCTTCACCAAGTTTTTTATGCAAAACCTAGGGAAAATAGCATATTCGTCCATACCATGGTGATCAAGGACATCTACAAGCTAATATCCTTAGCAGAAACCTGATTTGTAAGATGAAACATCTGCTCTTTTTGCACATATGACAAATCACCTAATGCTTGTATCTCTAGTTATAGAGTTTTATTAAACAGGGTTTTTCTCTACCTTGTGTATGGAGTTCTACATAGGGTATTGCTAAGCCAAAAAAACCTAGTGAACCAACTTAGGTTCATGTCGTTGTACTTCTGTAAATCCATGTTCTTAACTACTGGTTGTAACTAATGATTATCACCATTCAATATACAATGTTTGAGCATTGCATGTCTGTCTTCTTGTCTTTGTAACAACATAGGTGTGAATGTTTCCTTAAATGATAAAACATGACAAACTGCCATTAATAATGGACTTTGCAACTTAGAACTATGTCGAAAACTAACTTCATTTAAATTTGTGACAAAAGGCCTAAAAACTTGTGATACTGGCGTAGCTTCAACCATTTATGTGGAGAAATTCTTACCATCATTCCACGATAGGCATGTATGAAAAGGATTTGAAACTAACACATATTTTGACATATAAACAAGGATGGGGAGAGGGATATGTTTAGATATGTAAACTGACACATATTTAATTATTTGTTGCTCAGTTCCACTTGAAGAATTTATTTTTGTGTCTAGGAATTTAGTTGTTTTAGAATTCTCCTGTGAAAATTGTACAATTACACGGAAGCAATCTTAAACCTGTTGTGCTTATCCAAAGTTAATTGGACCTGTCTTCAGCGAGATTATGCACTAACATTGCACTGTTTCCTACTCCATTGCAATTAGGGAATATGCATAATCCTTATTTGGAATCAAAAATTCTGAAGAGAGCATATTTAAAGGTGTATGATTCCTTTTATTTATAGGTGTATGTGGCCCCATAACTCATGCTCATATAAAATTACTAATTTTGTAACTGCCTCAAAGAGGAAGCGTAATATGCCCAATCCCAAACAGGTTTCAACATCTATACCAATTGACTCAAATGGAACAAGATGAAAAATGCAACAGAAAAGACTCCAAAAGAACAAGAGTATGATACAAGTACTTGCTCAGAAATGACTGAGCTTGTATTACAAGAATGAAGCTATATGCACAAGGTGAAAAGAGTGTCCTTTATAGAGAACTGATCCATCCTAGTTGATTTCCATGTTACAAGATTGAAAGGGAATATTACTACATCCGACAAAATGATTCCCACGAATGAGTTACGAAGCTAATTATAACTGACCTCAGCATTAAGTTCTAGCAAGAAAGGTTTTACTAATATAAAATAGAACACCCTCTTATAATACAGCAATAATGTATAATATGATGCACAACATAGAATGCTCCTCACTCCAATATCAATGTGAGACAAAAGTTAGCTTTGCAAAAAATGTGAAAGCAAGGTAGTTTGTTTATGATCACCTGACTTGGAAATGCACATTGCAATGTTTCATACTACAACATTGAGGCTTTGAGCTCATGGAGAAGGTAATTTGTAATTCTCCACTGTTAGGGCCCTCTTAAGAGGCATAAATGTTATTTGATATAAAAATTACATTATACGTCTTCAATTGATATAATGCCTTAGAGATTACATTATACGTCTTCAATTGATATAATGCCTTAGAGAAAAAATGATATAGTTTCACAATTTCTTCAACATACCTTACGTGCGATCATGGCAAGCGGGAAGTTCAAAGGGCTAAAAGCACCAATAACACCTACAGGCTGTGTATGAACCAAGGTCCAAAACAACATCAGCAAAAGGAAAAACAGACTTATTTTTGCAAAACTTGCGCCCAAGATTAATCAAGATAATCAAGATTAACCCAAATACAAGAAGTGTACAGCACTGATTCATTTTATTTTATGGTAGTTTTAATTTGTAGCTTGTTATGTTTAAATGTATTTTAATTAAGATTTAAATAAGTTTAAAGACTGCTAACATTTTGTTTTTTGTTTTTTCATATTAGTTTTTTATTTTTTTATTAAATAGTATTTGTTTTGTGTTTATATTAACTCAAACTGTAACAATATGGTATGAATAACGAATATAAAATTATAGATTTTAGTTTTTGTTTAACAGCCAATTATCTTCACAAAACTAAATTAATGGTTAACGGCTAACTATCTTCACAAAACCAACCAAATTAATGGTTGGTCGTGCTTATCAACATTCACCTGCCAGGCTACTTGTAATTGTGCTAATTTTATTTGTTGTTAGTTGTAACTCTGAATGCATTGCAATGATCAAAACAAAACACTAAAGCAGCAGAACCAAAAATGGGAGGAAAGACTACTACTTTGGAAACATCTATAACTCATAGAACACTCAAATATCCTAGATCTATCATGTTTAGAAGCTCAGCCTACTGCTTACTATGGCATATTTAAGTATACAATCAACACTAATTTTCCCATTGATAAATGATAAATGGATACTTTTCAAGTCATTTTACCTGTGAAGAGCGGCTTGAGTTTTTTTTCTTTTGATTTCCTGCATTTAATCCAAAATCATCAAAAAAGTTGGTCACTGTAGGAGGAGGAACATGACCAGAAATATGTGCTCCACCATTTGAATCTGCATTAGAGTTATTCTCCATGTATGAGAACCGAGAAGGGCGAGATGCATCATGTGCTACTATAGATGCACTTGAAGGAATGCTGGTCGTTGCACTTCCAGGTTCTTCTGGCTTTTGATCATAGAGATTCTCCTTTGGCTATATTGGAATACAAGTAACACACCATGAAAATTAACAAAGGAATCAAAATATATGAGTTATTGTATCGTTACTTATCTTGCCAACATATAAAGAAAATTTAATAGCTGTTCAGTTTTGTGAAATTCTTTACATTTGCCTAAAATTAAGAAGACCTACCTTAGTTGTAAGATTTTTGACACCAAGCCCACCAGTTTTGCTTCCAACAATTCTCTTGGCTCCTAGTGGTTTTTTAATTGTACTTGCAATAGCTGGAGGTGGAGGACCTACTTGAGCTTTAGAAGAAACCGCTTGAGGTGCATCAAGTTCATCATTGAAGAAAAAATCAGTTGCTAATGTTTAACTCTTTCCATTAGAGTCTCCATTAGTCACATGGTTTGCTTGTGATGCATCAGGCAATGAGGATGGTGTCTAACTTGTTCCATTTGTCAAGCTTGTTGCAACTTCCTTTGCAAGAAGCCATCTATATAGCTCAGCTGCTCTTGATGTGTACTTTGCTTCTATTTTACCTCCATCTGTCCAACCATGCTGTGTAAAGAATGTATGTCCTCGACCATTGCCTCCATAGCTCATGACCTTCAACTGTTCACTAGTCCATGAGTCCAGATTTACGGATCTGTCCAGCACAAAATGCCCAATTTAATTTCAGATAAAGATGTACTCATTTATCTCCTGATTATTAGTGTATTAACATAAAGGACTTATTCTCAGAGTTCAACATTTTATCTTTCCAACACCCATATCAAGAATTAAACTCTGAGGCCATAAAAATAAAAATAAAAAAATTATCCGTTTGAGTTAAAATAAATAAATAAATAAATAAAACTCCGAGGCAGATGCATTGTCTAAGGAAGCTCTGAAATTGGACAAAGGTCTGCTACATTTTGAAGAAAATATGGAGAACAGAATGATATCCAGTGTTACCATTTCAATGTATTGAAGGGTCTACAATGTATGTTTTTAGCTTTACGGAGCTTCTGTTTTTAGGACTTTATACAGTAGTCATCTAGAATTAAGTTTTTGTATGAAAAACTCGTCAACAATATGTTTTTTGGTTGTCACTTGGGTATAGTTGCATATGAAAAACAGCTGTTTTTACTGCACATATTTATACTACTATGTCCTGGTGAAGTTTTGACAACAGCCTATATTGTAATGAACGTTGCTCTCTTTGATTCTATAAACAATATCAAAAAGCAGGTTTTTTCCAGTTGAAAAAAAAAGGAAACTATTTTGCATTGTACATTTACCAAGTGATCTGTTATTATCCCATTCCTGCAATTGGTTATTAAGCTCACGTTTTGTATGATCTAGTCACTATTGGGGTATGCAATACATGTAGAAATTATCTAAAGACTGACACATGGTACACAGATTCTGCAATCTGTGTAAACTGTTTCTACAGGAAACTAAAACAGTCTGAAATAAAAGCTACTCGAAACAGCGATATGTAAATTACACTAGAATATATGAACACATGCAGTTAAAGAATATAACAATAGATCAATTAGGTCACTGTCAACACCTGTCACTGCTTTTATTATTCCTGAACATGAAAAAACTGCTGCACAAAAATTCCCCTTAACTGCTAGCTTCTAGACTAGGGTTTACAAGTAGGTTGGCATGTGACTCAAACTCAGAAATGGAATTTGCTTTATTCTAAGTACTCAGAATTTGAGTTTATTAAAACTAAACCGAAACTAAATCTTTAACTGGCAGGCACATGCATGCATTCCTCTAAGATAAACTGGTGGTGGAGCATGCCTTAATGAAGGCTAGCTGGCAAGCACATGCATGTGCCCTACCTCTATAAAACAAGAGTGATCCTCCCTAGCTTCTACAGTGCTGTTGAACAGGTTCCCAGATCTGCTGCTGTAAAAGACTATCCGAGGTACACTCACTAACACACCCTCTTACCAAGGAATGTGTTCACCACACCAAGCAGTGCTGCTGAATAGGTACCCAGATCTGCTACTGTAAAAGACTATCAAGGCCTCGTCACACTGCCAACTGTATGAATAGCTTGTAATAATCACACTCTATGACACCACATCTCTTTCAGTCATTCTGTCAAACAGTTTGCATGCATCCTCTAAAATCCCACATTTGCGTACATATCCATGAGTGCGTTACCCAAACAAATCCTGGAGATCAAATCTCATTCTAAGAATGTAACCATGTACCTTGATACAAAATATTCAATTCCAGACCTGTCTCTGCAATCTTGGAATTCTCGTCTCTATTATCACGGTTTTAAATCAAAGTAATTCATTGATTTTATAAAAAATTGCAGGGTTGCTTTCTTTCATTTTTGAGACTCAGCATAAAACAAATTACCACCACAATTAACAACCAAGCCTTACATCCAGCAATGGTATACTTAAGCCTGAACGGATTTAGAAACTACTAAAGCAGAGATGGCTTCTTCTCGCAGAATGTCTTTGGCATGCTTGGGATCTACAACAACTGATAGGAGGGAATAACATAATAGTGGCAAAGATGAAATGATTGGGGTGCATACCTGTCTGTAGCATTCCATAGAATTAAGCCAACGCCTCCTGTTTATGTCCATATCTTGAAGAGGCTGCAATTATGGCAGTCCATGCCACCACATCTTGTTTGCGCATTTCGTCAAACATTTGGTGAACATCAGCCAAACATCCTACCATGGCATACACAGTGACAAATTTATGATTTTAGACATTATTCAAAACCCAAATCTTGAAAAAGCCATATTTAATTTTAAACTTGATTCATAATATTGTTTAACCATTCCTTTGGCGTGTGATCACTACAAAGCTTACCTGATTTGTCGGCGTTGATCTGGACCTGAGTTTGTCGGTTCTCTGTTGTCACGATTCTTACCTTGCAATGATTATGGGTTAAGGAGAATAAGCATCATATTTGAATTCTTCTCATATTTCAAGAACTTTTTGTCTTTTGTATAATGATATCAGTCGTTGTTTGGATTAGTCCATTTGGGTTTCTGGTTAATGAATATTTTGTGGTTCAATTGTACCTCGAGGACCTATTCATATTTTAAATGAAAAAATGACTGTTACTTTATGAAGATACCTGGTTCATTGATAACAAGATTAAAATTAAAATGTACTATATCTCCAACTATTTGATATCAAATCTTAACACCACTTGTATTTCTATTGCAAAGGTCATTTCTGTCATTTGGGAAGAGATAGGAACCCATCAAGCTAAGAAGAAACACCCATCCTCTAGGAAACCATTGTTCCCAGACCATTCAAAAGTTTTTATGCAATATTTAAGAAGCACATGCATTAATGAATAACTCTCAACTTAGGGAAGCCTCCAATGCTTGTATCATGGTGAAAAATGAAATGTCAAGGTGTAGATGCTTTATATGTGGAACTCCCTAGGCTAAGAAAAGATAACTGGCAGCTAGCACATTCCCCAAGGCTAAGAAGACCTATTATGAGGATAGTCTAACTTGAAGGGGCCTCTCTATATATTTTAATATGGTTATTTTTGGAGGAAGCATGGATATAGCCCGTAAAAGAAGGGCGTCCCACACAAGAGGACATTTGGAGGGATATCATGAGATATTTCACATGGTTCAAGGTATGTCTCGCATATTTGGAGGCATGATAAATCATCTAATCGATTATTGGCATGATTTACAAAGAAAAGAGGAGGAACTCCCTTCATAAGTCAATGGCATTTTCTCTCCAAACATAAGATCAAATACCATGACTAAAGGGAACACTGTAAATTGGAAAGTGACAAGTGGTGGCAAGAAAGCATTCAAACCCTATTATATGCAATTTTCTCCCTTCAATGAGGAGAAGCCAGTTTTGAGGAGGATTTTAGTGGCCCTTGAAGCATGGATCTAGAAGCTGCTAAATGTGTTTTACTTTTATTATTGGTTATTGGAGAGAAAAGTGGATATAGCATCCACTTATTGGTATTTTATTTCAAGGTAAGTTGAGTTAAATTTAGAGGCTAGGAGGCCCTTTATATTTATTAAAGTCCTGTAGTTCAGTTATGCCCTTTGTAAAAGTACCATGAATTTTCCAACTAAAAGACTATTTCTTTCTCATTCTTGTAGCTTGAAAGCGTGCAATTTTAGAGGTGCATTGGTCCTAGAATTTCCATAGCTAAATGGGATTAAAAGGGACATACCAACCTCTATTGCTCCCTAGATAGTGACAGGACAATCATTTGTCAACCCACTTTAAAGCCTCTCAGAGGTTTTCAAGCATAAAATTTCCTCAACAATATTTGTCAGGTGGGCCTTATTTCCTTATATGTTTAAATTATGTGGCGAGTCTTTTAAATTTTGTTGTTTAATCATTAAATGATTAGATTCCACTTGTCGCTTAATTTCAACCTATCGTCTATTTTTAGTGTGTTCTTTTGCTTTTCTATTTCAATAGCTTCTTTTACCCTTGTTTTTAAGTAATTATCCTAGTTTACAATTAACTTTAAATTATCAATGCATATGTGATGTTAGGAGTTATGAGTGCTCAACTAGTTATGATTAAGAGGTTCTATTTCTTATTATATCCATGCCATGTTCTTTATGTAAAATTTGTATAGATCTCCTAGTTTCTTCAATATACAATTTTCTACAAGAGCAAGGTATTGTGTATACACCTTTCTAAAGAGTTGGATTCACATCATCTATCATAAAATCAGGCATCCTACTAATGGTGTTAGGGGACATGAAATCCATTATTAGAATGTTTCTCTTTTCTAGAACCTTAGCAATCTAATCAATGATTCCTTTAATGTATGACACTGAGATCTCAGGGCTTTCTACTTGACTTTTTAGTTTTTCTTTTATTACCTTCCTGAAGGATTGCCTTGTTAATGTGATACTTATGGTATCCATTCATCATGAATACCTTTTGAAGGTGGCCCATCTCTTGGTTCAGTTGTTTGGAGTTTGAGATTCTAGAATCCCTTGCATCTAGAGTTTTAATGACACTAGTATCCTACAATGTATGGCGGTGGGAATATGCACGTAGGTATATATGAGTGTTGGTTTTCTTGCGATATACTCGATACCCTAGTCTCCCATTTTATTTCTTTGTTAGAAGAACATTGAGGAAGGATAACTGGTTGTCTTTTTCTATGAACTTGTTATGTTTAGTGATGTTGTTGAGGTTCCAAAAAAATAATTAAGCTTATTTATTCCACAACTCCATTTCAAAAAAAAAATCATCAACATATCGCTTCCATTCTTCTAAGTTTGTGGGAAAGGAATTGAGGGATCTTGATTAAAAGTTCTCTATATAGATGTTTGCAACCATTGAGAAAAGTGGTGATCCCATCACAAAACCATGAGTCTACTCATATATTACACCCTTATAACCGAAGTAAGTGGATTTAAGACACATTATTACCTATTTTGTTATCTCCTTGCCTGTTATGTTTTTAATACATCAATCAACTCGACTACTGGTATCTTGGTGTAGAGTGACAAAATGTCAAAACTAACCAAGATGAGGGATGTCTACAAGAGAGATATCTAGAGAATATGTGAATAAGTCCCCAAATATCCTATAGGTTGGTCACTCTTCTCCTTAGATCTCTTATGACATTGAAATATGTGTTGGTTTCCATATGTTAACCTTTAATGTAGAGTGCCCTTTTAACTAGGATATTCCTAATAGTATTGTCTCTTAGTGATAGATTGTATCCCTTATCCTATTTCGTATTATATTACATCCCTTTTCAATTGAAACATTTCCCCTCTTCAATGAGTTTTTGTTTTTTTAACACTTCGTCTAACTGCATTGTGGAGGTTGACAAGCATCAAATTATTATTGGACAAATTGGTTGTGATAGGGGCTATTGGGTTGGGAAAATAATTGTTCTCCTTTATTTTCAGTGAGAAAATTTCTAGGAATAAGAATGTAGAGGGATAGTAGCTATACATTAATTATTATTATGACATAACTAACAAGAAACATAGAGTAGATACACCAGCTCTACATATATTGGTTTTCTCTACACCATTTCTTCTAATGTTAAAATTGATAAGAGATAATAATAAAAAAGTATAGGAAAAGCATCTCTAATCATACATTCTTATGCCAAGGTACAAAACTTCGAATAAGTCAAGAATAGAGGCATACAAAATCTATATCATATTTTGTTTTTCTCTACATCATCTTCTTGTAGCGAATTTGAAAACTTGCAAATAGAGAGAGAGGAGACATAGAAACCATGGAAATTGCAATACAACTATTTTTGGAAGGTGTGCAATGCCAGTTCTAAACATTTTATTTTTCTTTGCTCGATTTGATTGGACTGATGATGGAGAGAAATTACATATTCAAAAAGGCCATATAAATGTCTTAATGAAAAACTACATACATATAAATTACATATGTCGGGCACATCTGAAGGTGCGTTGGGTACAAGTGCAGCATAACAGTGCACTATAAGTTACATCATGTCGCTTGCCCCCATTTCAATGTAGCCTTCATTGAAGTATTAGAATTGATAGACACATGGTATGTAAAACACATTTTTATCTATATTAGGTTGTATGGCATTTATATGTCCCCGCACATCTTATTTGAATGAGTTCCAAACAAGATCCTGATTAGAGAAATTGTTTGTCAAACCTCTTTGCATGAGGCCACATCAATGTTAATTGGATACCATCCTAATAAAATTAGGACCTTATGCATTGATCGAATTTATACAATAATCACGATGCCTTGATGTGAAATTACACATTATTACCTCATGGAAAATAACAACCTCATCCTCATTGTCATCATACATACCATTATTTTGGAGTGAATACAAATTGCTACACCTAATTATGATTCGGAATGTGTATTTGGCCATCTTTGACAAGCTTTCTCGACAATTCATTCAACAACTACTCTCTTCATTTCCTTGCATTTTCCCCATTTAAATCCAATCGTATTCTAGCGATGGAATATATTATTTAACTGCACAATCCTTCCATCTACTATCTCGGAACTCTTAAATTTCCTAGACAACAATTGCCAAATATCATTTCTTATATTTTCAGAACATTTTCATGATAGTGAAGATGATTCTTTGATGCTATATCAATCCCTATAGGCATGTTACGGTAAGGTAAAACAAAGATATCAATGCACCATATCCCTCCCACTCTTAAATATTTTAGCACGCAGGCATCACTACAAATTTTAAACTACATCCATTTATAGAGTTTATGAATCGCTCTCCTTGAATCTATAAATTCTATTGCTTACATCCATCAATCACTATTTATTTGTGGACTCTAGGATCACTCCAAATGGATCCCTCTATCTATTTATGCTTTATTCAATGTTTTGTATATATATATGGATGAGGGATGGATAGTATTTCCAATTTTGGGCTAGGCATATTTGTTTGCCTCCTCCTATAGTACATGTGCCATCATTTCTCTCTCAGTAGGCTATCTATGAACAATATTTGAGGTTAGTTTTCATTGTATGACATCATAGACTCGCCACATAATTTAAACATATAAGGAAATAAGGCCCACCTGACAAATATTGTTGAGGAAATTTTATGCTTGAAAACCTCTGAGAGGCTTTAAAGTGGGTTGACAAATGATTGTCCTGTCACTATCTAGGGAGAAATATAGGTTGGTATCTCCCTTTTAATCCCATTTAGCTATGGAAATTCTAGGACCAATGCACCTCTAAAATTGCACGCTTTCAAGCTACAAGAATGAGAAAGAAATAGTCTTTTAGTTGGAAGATTCATGGTACTTTTACAAAGGGCATAACTGAACTACAGGACTTTAATAAATATAAAAGGCCTCCTAGCCTCTAAATTTAACTCAACTTACCTTGAAATAAAATATCAATAAGTGGATGCTATATCCACTTTTCTCTCCAATAACCAATAATAAAAGTAAAACACATTTAGCAGCTTGTAGATCCATGCTTCAAGGGCCACTAAAAGCCTCCTCAAAACTGGCTTCTCCTCATTGAAGGGAGAAAATTGCATATAATAGGGTTTGAATGCTTTCTTGCCACCACTTGTCACTTTCCAATTTACAGTGTTCCCTTGAGTCATGGTATTTGATCTTATCTTTGGAGCGAAAATTCCATTGACTTATGAAGGGAGTTCCTCCTCTTTTCTTTGTAAATCATGCCAATAATCGATTAGATGATTTATCATGCCTCCAAATATGCAAGACATACCTTGAACCATGTGAAATGTCTCATGATATCCCTCCAAATGTCCTCTTTTGTGGGACATCCTTCTTTTACGGGCTATATCCATGCTTCCTCCAAAAATAACCATATTAAAATATATAGAGAGGCCCCTTCAAGTTAGACTATCCTCATAATAGGTCTTCTTAGCCTTGGGGAATGTGCTAGCTACCAGTTATCTTTTCTTAGGCTAGGGAGTTCCACATATAAAGCATATACACCTTGACATTTCATTTTTCACCATGATACAAGCATTGGAGGCTTCCCTAAGTTGAGAGTTATTCATTGATGCATGTGCTTCTTAAATATTGCATAAAACCTTCTGAATGGTTTGGGAACAATGGTTTCCTAGAGGATAGGTGTTTCTTCTTAGCTTGATGGGTTCCTATCTCTTCCCAAATGACACAAATGACCTTTGCAATAGAAATACAAGTGGTGTTAAGATTTGATATGAAATAGTTGGAGATATTCCTTGCAAACTGCATGGAGTGAGATCAAATAGTACATTTTAATCTTGTTATCAATGACCCAGGTATCTTCATAAAGGAACAATGATTTTTTCATTTAAAATATGAATAGGTCCTCAAGGTACAATTGAACCACAAAATATTCATTAACAAGAAACCCAAATGGACTAATCCAAACAACGACTGATATCATTATACAAAAGACAAAAAGTTCTTGAAATATGAGAAGAATTCAAATATGATGCTTATTCTCCTTAACCCATAATCATTGCAAGTTGAGAATCGGGACAACAGAGAATTGACAAACTTAGGTCCAGATCAACGACGACAAATCAGGTAAGCTTTGTAGTGATCACGCGCCAAAGGAATGGTTAAACAATATTATGAATCAAGTTTAAAATTAAATATGGCTTTTTCAGGATTTGGGTTTTGACTAATGTCTAAAATCCTAAATTTGTCACTGTGTATGCCGTGGTAGGATGTTTGGATGATGTTCACCAAATGTTTGACGAAATGCGCAATCAAGATGTGGTGGCATGGACTGCCATAATTGCAGCCTCTTCAAGATATGGACATAAACAGGAGGCGTTGGCTTAATTCTATGGAATGCTACAGACAGGTATGCACCCCAATCATTTCATCTTTGCCACTATTATGTTATTCCCTCCTATAAGTTGTTGTAGATCCCAAGCATGCCAAAGACATTCCGCGAGAAGAAGCCATCTCTGCTTTAGTAGTTTCTAAATTCGTTCAGGCTTAAGTATACCATTGCTGGAAGTAAGGCTTGGTTGTTAATTGTGGTGGTAATTTTTTTTATGCTGAGTCTCAAAAATGAAAGAAAGAAACCCTGCAATTTTTTATAAAATCAATGAATTACTTTGATTTAAAACCGTGATAATAGAGACGAGAATTCCAAGATTGCAGAGACATGTTTGAAATTGAAGATTTTGCATCAAGGTACATGGTTACATTCTTAGAATGGGATTTGATCTCCATGATTTGTTTGGGTAACGCGCTCATGGATATGTACGCAAATGTGGGATTTTACAGGATGCATGCAAACTGTTTGAAAGAATGACTGAAAGAGATGTGGTGTCGTAGAGTGTGATTATTACAGGCTATTCATACAGTTGGCAGTGTGACGAGGCCTTGATAGTCTTTTACAGCAGCAGATCTGGGTACCTGTTCAGCAACACTGCTTGGTGTGGTGAACACATTCCTTGGTAAGAGGGTGTGTTAGTGAGTGTACCTCGGATAGTATTTTACAGCAGCAGATCTAGGCACCTGTTCAACAGCACTGTAGAAGCTAGGGAGGATCACTCTTGTTTTATAGAGGTGGGGCACATGCATGTGCTTTCCAGCTAGCCTTCATTAAGGCATGCTCCACCACCAGTTAATCTTAGAGGAATGCATGCATGTGCCTGCCAGTTAAAGATTCAGTTTCGGTTTAGTTTTAATAAACTCAAATTCTGAGTACTTAGAATAAAGCAAATTCCATTTCTGAGTTTGAGTCACATGCCAACCTATTTGTAAACCCTAGTCTAGAAGCTAGCAGTTAAGGGGAATTTTCGTGCAGCAGTTTTTTCATGTTCAGGATTAATAAAAGCAGTGACAGGTGTTGACAATGACGTAATTGATCTATTGTTATATTCTTTAACTGCATGTGTTCATATATTCTAGTGTAATTTACAGATTGCTGTTTTGAGTAGCTTTTATTTCAGACTATTTTAGTTTCCTGTAGAAACAGTTTACACAGACTACAGAATCTGTGTACCATGTGTCAGTCTTTAGATAATTTCTACATGTATTGCATACCCCAATAGTGACTGGATCATACAAAATGAGAGCTTAATAACCAATTGCAGGAATGGGATAATAACATATCACTTGGCAAATGTACAATGCAAAATAGTTTCCTTTTTTTTCAACTGGAAAAAACCTGCTTTTTGATATTGTTTATAGAATCAAAGAGAGCAACGTTCATTACAATATAGACTAGTGTCAAAACTTCACCAGGACATAGCAGTATAAATATGTGCAATAAAAACGGTTGTTTTTCATATGCAACTATACCCAAGTGACAACCAAAAAACATATTGTTGTCGAGTTTTTCATACAAAAACTTAATTCTAGTTGACTACTGTATAAAGTCCTAAAAACAGAAGCTCATTAAAGCTAAAAACATACATTGTAGGCCCTTCAATACATTGAAATGGTAACACTGGATATCATTTTGTTCTCTAGATTTTCTTCAAAATGTAGTAGACCTTTGTCCAATTTCAGAGCTTCCTTAGACAATGCATCTGCCTCAGAGTTGTATTTATTTATTTTAACTCAAACGGATAAAATTTTTTTTTTTTATGGCCTCAAAGTTTAATTCTTGATATGGGTGTTGGAAAGATAAAATGTTGAACTCTGAGAATAAGTCCTTTATGTTAATACACCAGTAATCAGGAGATAAATGAGTACATCTTTATCTGAAATTAAACTGGGCATTTTGTGCTGAACAGATCTGTAAATCTGGACTCATGGACTAGTGAACAGTTGAAGGTCATGAGCTATGGAGGCAATGGTCGAGGACATACATTCTTTACATAGTATGGTTGGACTGATGGAGGTAAAATAGAAGTGAAGTACACATCAAGAGCAGCTGAGCTATATAGACAGCTTCTTGCAAAGGAAGTTGCAACAAGCTTGACAAATGGAACAAGTCAGACACCATCCTCATTGCCTGATGCATCACAAGCAAACCATGTGACTAATGGAGACTCTAATGGAAAGAGTTCAACATTAGCAACTGATTTTTTCTTCAATGATGAAATTGATGCACCTCAAGCGGTTTCTTCTAAAGCTCAAGTAGGTCCTCCACCTCCAGCTATTGCAAGTACAGTTAAAAAACCACTAGGAGCCAAGAGAATTGTTGGAAGCAAAACTGGTGGGATTGGTGTCAAAAAGCTTACAACCAAGGTAGGTCTTCTTAATTTTAGGCAAATGTAAAGAATTTCACAAAACTGAACAGCTATTAAATTTTCTTTATATGTTGGCAAGATAAGTAACGATACAATAACTCATATATTTTGATTCCTTTTTTAATTTTCATGGTGTGTTACTTGTATTCCAATATAGCCAAAGGAGAATCTCTATGATCAAAAGCCAGAAGAACCTGCAAGTGCAATGACCAGCATTCCTTCAAGTGCATCTACAGCAGCACATGATGCATCTCGCCCTTCTCTGTTCTCATACATGGAGAATAACTCTAATGCAGATTCAAATGGTGGAGCACATATTTCTGGTCATGTTCCTCCTCCTGCAGTGACCAACATTTTTGATGATTTTGGATTAAATGCAGGAAATCAAAAGAAAAAAAACTCAAGCCGCTCTTCACAGGTAAAATGACCTGAAAAGTATCCATTTATCATTTATCAATGGGAAAATTAGTGTTGATTGTATACTTAAATATGCCATAGTAAGCAGTAGGCTGAGCTTCTAAACATGATATATCTAGGATATTTGAGTGTTCTATGAGTTACAGATGTTTCCAAAGTAGTAGTCTTTCCTCCCATTTTTGGTTCTTCAGATTTAGTGTTTTGTTTTGATCATTGCAATGCATTCAGAGTTACAACTAACAACAAATAAAATTAGCACAATTACAAGTAGCCTGGCAGGTGAATCTTGATAAGCACAACTAACCATTAATTTGGTTATGTGAAGATAGTTAGCTGTTAACCATTAATTTAGTTTTGTGAAGATAATTGGCTGTTAAACAAAAACTAAAATCTATAATTTTATATTCGTTATTCATACCATATTGTTACAGTTTGAGTTAATATAAACACAAAACAAATACTATTTAATAAAAAAATAAAAAACTAATATGAAAAAATAAAAAACAAAATGTTAGCAGTCTTTAAACTTATTTAAATCTTAATTAAAATACATTTAAAAATAACAAGACACAAATTAATACTACCATAAAATAAAATGAATCAGTGTTGTACACTTCTTGTATTTGGGTTAATCTTGATTATCCACATAAATATGGAAGATCTAAAATCATATCTAAATACCTCTAAAATCATATCTAAATACCTCTGCACATAAATATGTCTCCCTGATCTTTTGAAACTCAATCTTAACAGCCATAAAATACCGAGGTAAGAGAAGTTGCCCGACTGTTCTGCATTGAAACGTCTGCTGCTATCAATAATCTAGTGTTCTTTGGGAAAAACCCATCAGATCCAATATTCTAGAAAATGAAACGCTATTTTATTTTTTTTTGCATCATCTGTGGACTATCATTTCGAGCATGGTCTATTGTCGACATGGAGAGAGTCTTAGATAGAAATCTATTCATCGTCGAGATTAATTCTTTATTTTCTAAATTTTTTCAATCACACTTCTGTGATAGAGTGAGGTCCACAAACCCTAGCAACGCAATGACTGAAAGTTTATCTCTGGGTATCCCCAACATGGGCATTGGCTGATATAAAAACCATGGCTACGAGCATATTTGAGACACCCATTCTTGCAGCGCTTGATATGAGAGTGTTGAGAAAACAAGATATGACCTTTTGGTTAAGGTTTATACAAGTCCCAAAACCTGCAGATGTTGGTGAACATTTGAAACCCAATACAAGGCCCAATCACTAGCCTGCCTTCAGCATAGCTTGAGGGAGTTGAAGCTAAGACCTCTACTCTGATGCCATGTAAGGTTTGGGTTTACACCAAAACTTTCAGATGTTGGTGAACATTTGAAACCCAACACAAAGCCCAATCACTACCAATGGAAGTTAGTCCACTTGTTTTATATTCCCAGGGGTGCAACGGTTAGGCCATGTGAAGGTTGTACTGATACTCCAACAATTAGTGGATACATCGTTTTTCAAGCCACTTGAATAGTGGAACATGAACTTCTCCATGCACCTAGTATCATGGCACTGTCCTAGCTTTCTCGTACCTGGTTTATATTTGCTTTTAAATAGTTTGTTAGATTCCATTCTCTGTATTCACAATCAAATCTAGTTGGAAATATTGCAGATATTGGTTATTAAGATGATAGCCTTTTAATATTATCTTATATTATGGGCTTAGTTGAGTGGATCAATAACATTAACCAGAGTGTAACAAGTGTAAGATCAACATTAATTTCATGGTAGTCCTCTATTGTTATGATAAATGCATTTTGATTAAGATTTAAATAAGCATTATTTAAGTGATGGTTAAAAAAACGGATAGCTATAATGTATTTTTATTTGTATATTAATCAATTTAATGTGGATTTAGTAATTAGTTGAAATTTTATTCTTTGTTTAACAAGCAACTATTTCCACAAAATTAAATGGGTAGTTGTGTNATCCTTTGTTTAACAAGCAACTATTTCCACAAAATTAAATGGGTAGTTGTGTCTATCAATCTTCACCTACCATAGATTAAATAAAAGTACATCACAAACTAAAAATAATAATAAAAAGATCCAAACCTTCTAAAGTGACCCTACAAACAACCGAGTAGGTAGATAAAATCAATCTATATTTATACCAAAACAGATGATTATACAAATGGGATAGGACCATTTCAAACCAGTCCTCTCACATTCAAAAAGAGAAATGTATTACATATTTGAAGTTGTTGATGCTTTTGCTGTATCAAATTTGGGTGTATTACTGAAATTAAGAATTTAAGTGATTTGAAGCTTAAAGAATGGTGCTGCTGATTTTCCGGTTTCTTAATATTTATTGGTGTTTTTTATGGTTGAATCCTTTGGCTCATTACTATGAATATGAGCTTCTTGAATAAGACAAATGAAACCAGTTAATATGCGTGATTGACTTTTACACTGCTGCCCCTGCATCAAGGAGTAGGTGCATGGCAACCTGGGTTTCAATGAAGTTGATAGTGTTGTTTTCAATGTTGGAAATACTTATCTAATAAAAAAATGTTTTTAGTTGGGACAAATTTTTCTCTGACTGTCGGTTGCAGAGTTGCAGCGAGTGTTAAAAGCACTAGGTATCACCAAACAACCTACATTATTGAATTTATGAAAATATTTTAGCTTTTCTGTATGTAAGAGAAAGGAATAAGCCAGTAGCAGCGACTGTTAAGAAATGTTTTTTTTTACGAAAACGGTTATAGGGCCTTTAAATTGATTTCCTGGCTAATCAGCTGCCAGTCGCTTTACATTCAGAGATTCTAACTCAAGATAGACAAAGGATCCAGAGTTACAGGCATAGGCAGGTTAACTGCTCCTTTTACCAACTGTCTGGAATTTTCTGAGAAGGCATAGTATTCCAAAAGAACTTGATCACCACTAGAAAAGCTTATACTACCAAACAGTGAGGAGGAAATCAGTGATATGTTAGTGGATATTTTCCTTGATAATTCCTGGAGCTGTCTAAACGATCTGCACCTTTCTCTCCCCTGCACGAGGTCTGAAGACTTCCCATCAAGGCCAAAAGCACAATGAGAACACTTCTGCTCCCTTGGCATATTCAAAAGAACTTAAGCGAATCGCTCTAATAATGAAATGCTGATACATCCAACCAAAAAAGATGAAACAACTCAATGATCTAAAATTGGAGTATTTCCTTGACAATTAAAGAGGCGAGCCATTGAGCTGGATCTGCAACGATCTGCATCTTTCCCTCTCCCCTGCACTAATTCTGAAGACTGCACATCGAAATTCTTAAAATCCAGGCCAATCACGATGAGAGAACACTTCCTGTAGCATGCTCAAGCATTAAATTTCTTCATATTCTTGGATTGGATCCCATCGTATACCTCAAAGCTTCCTTGCTGGGCTCACTGGAAGATATCGATGGACTCATAGATTCCATGATAAGCATAAAGGCCTCCATAATGAGACATTCTATGACTGGAAAAATTAACCAAAATTGACCAAAAAATAAAAAGAACAACCCTGCGACTTCTTCGTATAGAATCACAAGATGCAGCCATATTGCCTTGCTCTGTTCAAGGTTTGTCCTCACCATGGACTTACTACTCGAAACCTTAGTCTGCAGGCCAACCAAAGGCTAAACTCAAGGTGGTTGTTCTTCTTTTCCTGAGAGGAGCTAAGAGACCTCTCTCCTCTGTCTCTAGGGAATGGGAAAGTACTGTTCAATTCCATTTACCAGAAGGACTCCCTTGCTTAAGGAGGCTCCCCTGTTAGCTTCATGATCTGCGTTTTGATTTAGATTCCATAGGACATGATAGAACAGAACCTCTTCGAAATCTTTCAGCTGAGTAGTGATTTTCCGATGGTAGTGGGCTAAGTCCATACTTTTAGGGGCCTTCATCATCTTAAGAGCCTGAATGTTGATACGGGAATCACCAATGATGATCAGCTTCTTAATGGAAAGGCTTCTGGCTTGGTTCAGCCCTTGCCAAATGGCAAGAATTTCGGCGATATTATTAGTTTTTTGACCCAGCCCCCAAGCGAAATTTAAAACAATTTTCCCAGTTTGGTCTAACAGGACTCCTCCACTTCCCGCATGCCCGGGATTCCCTTTCGAGGCCCCATCCACGTGCAGAATATGCTCATTCAGCGAATCTCTCCATTTAATAAATTCTTGCTCCTCTAACCTGATTTCCCAGGTAGAGAAGTGCTTGGGAATGATCTTGGTTCTGGTGAGAAGGGAAGGGTCAAGCCCTTGGAACCAGCTGTACTCTTCTCTGTCAGGAGTATCTTCATTGGTGAGATTTGCATTTGAGGCTACCAACTCTCCTAACAGCGCCTTAACTTTGCTTGCCACTTGGGCCGGTGTACCATCCAAGCCCCTGAAAATTCTGTTGTTGCGCTCTAGCTAGAGCTTCCAGTAGAGAATTTTTGGAGTCCACATCCAACAATGCTTTATCAACTTCATCCTGGAGAAGGAAAAGGGGGCAAAGTCAGCCCAGGAGTCAAACAGGAAGGAGATGGAGGGAGGGAGATCTAGATTTAGCTGAGCAAAGAGGATATTCCAAAGATCTGAGGCAAAGGAGCACTGGATGAATAGGTGGGTCGAGGTTTCTTCATGACAGGCGTAGAGGGGGCATCTAGAGGGCCCTTCCCATCCTCTTTTTATAAGAATGTCCAAGGTTAGGATGCTGTTATGCAGGAGGGACCAGCAGAACAGATCTATTTTGGGGAGGAAGGGGTGGAGCCAGAGACTTTTCCAAATGGAGGGATCCGAGGCAGCCCAAGGGATGGATTTTAGGGATGCATACCCAGCTGCAGCAGAGTAACGACCCGAGGAGGAGCCCCAACCTCTTTTGTCCTTCATCTTGGAAGAAGTGGGGGAGAGGCCTTGGAGAGCATCTAAGAGGGCACGAGCTTCTAACTCAAGATCAAGAGGGACAGCCCCCAAGTCCCACTTGATCCAAGATTCAGCTGGGCCCCAACAAGAAAGGTCCCATAGGGTGAACTTGCTGTTTGAGTGGAGCCATTCTGTGATATTATCCAGCCCCTCCGAGGAGTTTAGAGGGGTCTGCCCTAGAATGGAGTCTTCCCAGAACTTTATTTTGGAGCCATTTCCTGAGATCCAAGTGAGCTTGGAGGTGAACATATCCAGAGAATTCAGGCAGAGGGAGAGAATAGGAGAACCTTTCCTAGTCCTGGGGGGGCGATCCAGACACCACTCTTTGTGACCTATGAAGTATTTTGTTCTTAGGGCTTTGGAGCTCCAATTTGTTTTACCCCTTATCATTTTCCAGAGGATCTTACCACCCATTTCCATATTCTGAGTAGCCATGTCTCTGATTTGCAGCCCTCCTTCCCATTTAGGGGCTTTGACCTTATCCCAGCTGACAAGATGCATTTTCCTTTCATTATTTCTTCCCCCTTCCCAAAGGAATTTTCTCAGTAGGCTGTCAATTTCTTTCACTATTCCTTTTGGGGATAAGAGGATAGAGGCCTGATATACAGGAAGGGAGGTAAGCACTGAGTTTATAAGGATTATTTTACCTACTTTGTTTAACCAGGAGACCCCCCACACCATTAATTTGGCTTTGATTTTGTCTAAAAGAGGCAGCCACAGACTCTTTCCGGCAGCTGCTTTCACTAGTGGAATTCCCAGGTATTTAATGGAGTCCCACTTGGAAGTTCCGTCCATTTCCAACGTCCTGGAAATTTCAGTCATTTCAATGGGGGGGTAGCTCCAGTCATAAATTTTTCTTTTTATCAAACTGACTTCGCTTCCTGAGGCTTCCGTGTAAACATCCAGTTCTCTCTTGAAGGATCTTACTGCGCGTAGATTAGCCTAACCCAAGAGGAGGGTGTCGTCGGCAAATTGGGCGTGGTTGATTCTCTTTACTCTGGGAGTGATTTCCAGCCCCATCAGAGATTGTTGCTGAAGGCTCTTGTCCAGCTGAAAGCTAAGGACCGATGCTTGAATGACATAGAGCAAGGGGGACAGCGGGAAGCCCTGCCTAAGTCCCATAGAGGCATGGAAGAAATTTGACGGTCTCCCATTTATCAAGGGGGCTATCCAGGGTCCCGAGATACAGGCTCTAATATAGCTTATTAATTCGGGATGAAAGCCCAGATTAAGCATGACAACAAAGAGGAAATTCAACCGGACTTTATCAAAGGCGTTGGCAAGGTCCAGTTTGACTATCATACCTTTTTCTTTCCTTTGGAAGCTTGAGTGAATTGCCTCTTGGACCAGGATGATGTTGTCCTGAATTTGTTTGTCCTGAATGAAGCCCCCCTGGTTCTCCGGAATGATCCTGGGGAGGACTTTTTAAAGTTTGTTTGCTATCACTTTTGTGATGATTTTGTACCCCGTGTTGCAGAGTGAGATAGAGCGGAATCTGGAGAAGCTTCGGGCGCCTTTCTCTTTGGGGATGAACGCTAGAAAAGAGGAGTTCGTACTCCCTCCTATTTGGCTGCAATTCTGAGATTTCTTAACCAATTTTATCAGATCCTTCTTGATAATATCCCAGCAGGCTGTGTAGAATCTGGCCGAGAAACCGTCGGGCCCAGGCGCTTTGTTTGGGTTCATTCCATGCAGCGCTTTGATTATCTCCTCAGTCTCTATAGGGGCGATCATATTTCTGTTTTCTTCATCAGTGATTAGCATGGGTATCACGTTAAGGGGGTAGCAATCCAGACTAGGGGGGACTTCCAGCGCTTCTGTGAAAAGATCTTTGAAGAAATTATGGGTTGCGTTCTTAATTTCACCAATTTTATTGAGAGAATGGTCCTGGAATTGAATCTCACGAATGGTATTATAACTCTTTCGAGCTTCTGCATGCTTGTGGAAATAAGAGGTATTTTTGTCACCTTCTTTGAGCCAATGGCAGTGCGACTTGATTCTCCAATACTGTTCTTCTCTTCTCAGCGCGTTATAGAGGGCCTTTTGCAGATCGGCCTCAACATTGATCAGCTCCGGGGTAATCATAGCATCCTCCATCAGGAGTTGGTGATTACCCAGGTCATGTTGGTATTTTTTTCTTTCCAGAACAGGGGAGGGCTAGATCTTAGCCCAGGATTTAAGAGCTGCTTTTAGCCTTCTAAGTTTTTCCTCCCAAATGAAGAAAGGCGACCCAGTGACAGATTTTTGCCAAATTTCCGAGACCAGCTCATAGAAGCCGTCCATGGTGACCCAGAGGGGGCTAAAGAGAAATGGGATTGGACCCAATTTTTCTCCCGTGGTCAAAGAAAGTGAAATTGGCTTGTGGTCAGAGGTACAAGCCTGGAGAATTTCGGACGTGGAGAAAAGACCAAGAGTCAGGAAGGACGCGTGGACCAGGAATCGATCCAGACGAGCTGCAATGTGCCCTGGACCCACCCTTTTATTAGTCCAAGTGAACTTGCCTTTGTTGGGCTTAATGTCCTCCATATCCCAGCCTAGAATGATGTCTTCAACCCACTCCCGAGACGGATCTCTTACCGAGGAGCCTCCTTTTTTCTCCGAGAGGGAAAGAGTTACATTCATATCACCAGCAAGGATTAAATTGTCATGCAGGTTGGTGGAAACAAATGTATTCAGCGATTCCCAACACTCTTTTTTTTCTGATAGAAGTACCGGGGCATAGATGTTGAAGAGGCTAATCTGATACCCCGAGTCTCTATGCTGAAATTTTGTAAAGAGCCAATGAATGGTACTAAATTCCTCTAGCAGGTCAAGCGTGGTGGAGTTCCAGAAGGTGGCTAGACCTCCTGAGGCTCCTCTTGCGCTCACTGCTCTACCTTCACCTCTTTTCCAAAACTTTTTGCTGGCCTGGATGGATTCAGTCGCCTCCATCTTTGTCTCCTAGATCAGAAGTATCTTCGGGGAGTTCATTCTAACAAGATCTTTGATTGCTTCTTCCTTAGGCTTGCTTCCCAGCCCTCTGCAATTCCAGGAGACAAACAGCATTAGGATCCGGAGGGGGGGGAGGTGGCTCCTTTCGAAGCCTTACCTTTCTTTGAAGATCTAGTTTCCATCATGTCCGGGATGGTATGCTGGACTCCTGCTGTGACGTCCCTGTAAGATTTCTCCTCCCTTTTTTTTCGATCTGGTTTCCTTCCTCTTGGAGCCTTTTCAGGGGTACCTACCGAGCTGCTGGTCTCTGTGGCCCCTTCATCTGACTTCGCTCCAGGATCAGAGCCTGTGGTGGTTTGCTCATCTTCTGATCTCAATGTTTCTTTTGCTACAGGGGCGCTCTTGTTCGTAGCCAGATTTTCTGCAAGGGGCGTGGATTGGGAAGGTATCTCTATGGTTTCTGTTACCTGTTCATTTCATGTAGCTTCGACTTCTTTCAAGGGTTCCTTCAGCGATCTTGGGTTTGCCTGTGACTGATATTTCGCCTGACTAGATCTAGGCTCCTTATTTTTTGGGACTGCTTTGCTTTTTTTTACCTTTTGCCATCCTTCAGCTTCTTCCTTCTTAGGGGTTTGGTTCTTTGGGCAATTCCTCTGAAAGTGTCCGTGTTCTTGACAGGATATGCACTTAAATGGGAGGTGTTCATAGTCCACTTTCTGATAATGAGTCCATGTGTCTACTGTTAGCTTCACTGCCTCCGGGAGCCCTGCCTCCAGGTCCACTTCAATGCATATCCTAGCACAGTTGTAATTGGTCTTATTGTCTGCCTTATCGACGAATTTCCCTATTCCATTTCCTATTCTTTGCAACGCTTCATAGTTCCAGCAATGAATCGGCAGGTTGGGGATCCTAACCCATACCGAGACATCCTTGGGCAGATCCACCGTGGGATCGAAATCCGGAGTCCACCGGTTCAGGTACAGCCCCTGGGTTCCCATGAAATATGGGTGTTTCTGAAAATGAGATCCTTATCCTCCTTATTAATAAATTCGAAGAGAAAGTAGCCCCTGCTCAGGGGGTAGCAAGTGACTCCATTCTTGAGAAGTGGCTTCCAATTTCTTTGAATCCAATCATCGGTGGTTTTTTCCGAGGGCCAGAGCCCCATGAACTGGCCGACAAGTCCTCTCTCTGACAGAGCAAGAGCAATTTTCACCGAGGTCGTCTCAGGAAAAGCAATTTCAGGGATTTCTTCAAGCTTTTTTATGAATTTCGGAACCGAGAAAGGGGCTTTCCGCTTTCCACCGCTGGCAACCAGTCTCCTGAATGCATCCATCGTTGCTGGCAGAGGGGGAGGGGGGTCCCCATCCCCTGGGGCGGCCATTGTTGGCTGCAATGAACCCTAGCTCCAAGCTCGCGCACGCCCAGGCTCATCTCGCGCAGGGGAGAGAAAAAAAAATATTATTGAATGCGGATGTTTGTACCACTGTTAAGAAATGTTATAACCACAACCTTTAAAAAAAAAAATTTAACAAAACATCTTGTCTCCTCATCAAATTCATTTCTGGTCTAGTTGGGCAAGTTGAACCAGACTAGACTAGAAATTGGATAGAGTTTGGTTTACTGACCGAAGTTTTGTTAAGAAAAATCCACAGAATTTAATGAGGAGACAAGAACACCTTGTAGCGCTCGGGATAGTATGACATGGCAGACAGATGTTATTTCTGCGTGCAAAGTGTTCTAAAAAAAATTCATTACACATATCTTGAGACCTAGAGATACTTGCAGCATAAGCGATTTATGTTCTTACAATTAATATTAAGCTCATATACATGTTGCTGCAGGGCCGAAATGTGCGCTAAGAAGCCATATACTAGCCATAGACGGGATCTCATAGTGGAGCCTATGCCTGGTAGGATACCTTACAACTGTCTGCCAACGCTCGAGTATGGGAATATGCAGTGAATGTTCCAAGACAATGCTCACCCCAAAGATCTTATAGCTGTTGGAAAATGCTCAGCGCCTTCATCAAAGCCGTAGTATGCAGAGAACAAGCATCTTTCACATCCGTTCACGTGTCTCCTTCTTGTAAACCTGGAAAGCGCTCCTCCTCTGCACATTGTGCAGGATTCAAACTATCGACCACCAGTTTGCGGAGGTATCCTTGATGGAATGGGAATCTTCTTCTGCCATGGCCAAGAATGGAGGGAATTGGTGTGAAGAACCATCGTAGAAAACTTTCGTGGATGGTGGCCATTTGAAATTCAAATTTCAAATTCTGTGTCTTGAACACCACATCTGAACAGTGAAGGGACGATTTCGCCCGGCGACGGACATCGAGGTGACGGATGGGAAGGACAGATCCGCAGGGATCATGTGGGACCCGGTGAAGAATGCTCACGGAAATGAAAACGAAAGGGGATGGAGGCATTGACGGTTAATAGAGTATGTTAATGGAGACGATGGATGGAGTAGTCTAACGCCGGGCGAAATCGTCGACCCGTTAGACTACTCCTTTTCATAATGGTGTAATGCACTAACACACATAAGCTTTCGCTCATAGTGCCATGTTAGAAGGAAAACTAACTCTAGCTAGATCTCCATCATGGTGTAATGTATTTAATGACAATGTGGCAGTGTTAAATGAAAAACTACCTTATGAAAGCTAACAAACATTAGCTTTTACTCACCGTACAATGTTTTAAGAACAAAAGATAACTCTAGCTAGATTTCCATCATGGTGCATTGTGATTGATGACAATGTGGTTGTGCTAGATAGAAAACTACACTATGAAAGCTTACACATATTAGATTTCACTCACCGTGCAACAATTTAAGGATGAAAGCTAACCACAGCTAGATTTCCAACACGACGCAATGTGATTGATGACAATGTGATTGTGTTACATGGAAAACTAACTTATGAAAGATAACAGACATTAACTTTCATTCATCATGCCATGTTGTTAAAAGGAAATCTAACCCCAGCTAGATTTCCATCATGATGTAATGATCTAACGCACATAAGTTTTCCTTTTTAGTGCCATGTTGTTAGAAGGAAAGCTAACTCTAGCTAGATTTCCATCATGGTGTAATGTATTTGATGACAATGTTGCTATGTTAGACGGAAAACTACCTTATAAAGGCTAACAGACATTAGCTTTACTCACCGTGTAATGTTTTAAGAATGAAAGCTAACTCCAGCTAGATTTCCATCATGGTGCATTGTGATTGATGACAATGTGGTTGTGCTAAATGAAAAAATACACTATGAAAGCTTACACACATTAGATTTCACTCTCTGTGCAACGATTTAAGGATGAAAATTAACTCTAGCTAGATTTCCAACACGGTGCAACATGCTTGATGGCAATGTGGTTATGTTACATGGAAAACTACCTTATGAAAGCTAACACACATTAGCTTTCACTCATCGTGCCATGTTCTTAAAAGGAAAGCTAACTTCAGTTAGATTTCCATCATGGTGTAATGAGCTAATAGACATAAGCTTTCTCTTATAGTGCCATGTTGTTAGAAGGAAAGCTAACTCCAGCTAGATTTCCATCATGGTGTAATGTGTTTGGTGAAATTGTGGCTGTGTTAGATGGAAAACTACCTTATGAAGGGTAACAAACATTAGCTTTACTCACCATGCAATGTTTTAAGAACGAAAGTTAACTCCAGCTAGATCTCCATTATGGTGCATTGTGATTGATGACAATGTGGTTGTGCTAGATGGAAAATACACTATGAAAGCTTACACACATTATATTTCACTTACCGTGCAACGATTTAATGATGAAAGCTAACTCCAGCGAGATTTCCAACACAGTGCAATGTGCTTGATGACAATGTTCTTGAGTTACATGGAAAACTACCTTATTAAAGCTAACACATATTAGCTTTCACTCATCATGCCATGTTGTTAAAATGAAAGCTAACTCCAGCTAGTTTTGCATCATGGTGTAATGAGCTAACACACATAAGCTTTCCTTTATAGTGACATGTTGTTAGAAGAAAAGCTAACTCCAGCTACATTTCCATCATGGTGTAATGAGCTAACACACATAAGCTTTCCTTTATAGTGACATGTTGTTAGAAGAAAAGCTAACTCCAGCTACATTTCCATCATGGTGTAATGTATTTGATAACAATGTGGTTGTGTTAGATGGAAAACTACCTTATGAAAACTAACATATATTAGCTTTACTCACCGTGCAATGTTTTAAGAACGAAAGCTAACTCTAGCTAGTTTTCCATCTGGTGCATTGTGGTTGATGACAATGCGGTTATGCTAGATGGAAAACTACATTATGAAAGCTAACACACATTAGATTTCACTCACCATGCAATGATTTAAGGACGAAAGCTAACTCCAGTTAGATTTATATCACGGTGCAATGTGATCGATGATGATGTGGTTTCGTTAGATTGAAAACTACTTATGGTGGAGAAAGGCTTAATGTAGGATATGTTATGGTTTTGATAATTGATGTCATTGAACCACATTTGATTGTGGAAGATGTTGATGAAGGGGACTTACATCCATGGAAGATCATAGATTTGAGGCATAACAAAGGTAAATCAAAATCTTGAAGCACATGTTAAGTGTTTTTGATAGTACATTGTTTGTTTTTTTGAGCAAATACTAAGTTTGTTTAATTTGCTATATAGGCGCAAATGTCTCTTCTGTATTTTCTGTTGGAGACCAAGGTAGATCTTTTGCAATGTGGAGTGAAGGTGGGTGAAGGCTCCATATTCAATACACATATTGGTCATAAAGTGCATGGAAGGAT
>LPNX010491635.1:0-56582 GCA_001517045.1 Pseudotsuga menziesii
TGCCAATTTTTATTCAGAATTAATCTCATATCGTCCTCTGTTTTAACCACCACTGCAAACCATCCGCGAAGTAGCATATCCACCTCCGGAGTATAACCCAAAATCTCTCTCCAGTTTTCATCCACCCATTCCACCACCGTTTTGTGAGCAAAGTTCCTTCCCATGACCCTGCCCACCAGCGTCTTCTGCGACATCACTAAAACCCTATCCCATTCAATATCTTCTCCCACGGCATAGCTACCCACAGTTCTCGATTTAACCCAGCTCCTCTTGCGCCTCTTGGGAGAGCCCTTTCTGTTCTCCGCTGCCCCTTTCGTGACCACTTCAGCCCCCTTCAACACCCCAGCATCAATGATAGGACTCGCACAGCCCCTATGCTCCGATAAAACTAGCGGTCCTCTCCAATCCACCGCAGATCCACCTCCCCCCTCTCCACATGCTTGTTCCACCTGCCTAGCCACCCCCGCTGCTGCTAAACAGTCAAAACCCTTCACAACTTCAAAACCCTCCTCCAAACCAGTCACCGAAAACCCTAAATTCCAGGAAAAAAAGGCCCCAGGTTCCCTCCAGCTCGAACTGCCCAGCAGGTCTACCTTAGGCCTGTTAAAAACCTCAAAATCACCCGGAGAATGATGATGAGGTGAAAATAAGAGAAAATCCGAAGGTGAAAAGTCAAAAGCCGGTCTCTCCAGCCCTAAACCGGTCGTTCCAGTTCCTTCTGGTCCCAGCCTCGGGAAAACCTCCAGGGCCTCCCTCAACCCTCCAGCTGGCACCCCCCACACATCCTGAGCCTCCAGGTGGTCACTGGAGTAATCAACCAACTCCAAGTCTTCCATCACAACCACAGTAACCGAGCTTAATCAGCTTAATCAATCCCTGACAAAGAAGACCGTTCTGCAGCAACCCCAGGCCGTTAACAAACAAAAAAACCCTACCAAGAGAACAAGATACTATAACCCAGAAAACCGCCGTGGAAAGGAAGGAGTCCTGCCAAAAAACCAAAGCAGTCATGATGTTGGGGACAGGAGTTGGTACGGTCAGGAAGACCCACCCCCCTGTCAAATCTGAACACTCTGGTCATCAGTGCGTCTCCTCCATTGCTGTCGCCCTACCACCCTCAATATAAAATGTTATATTATGTAAAATAAACATTTAAAATTTGTTAAATAATACAATTACATTGACTATTTAAATTAAGAGCATTGAGTCAATTTTAGTTAATTTATTTGGTTAAGGTGTGGATCTCATCAACAAAACCATCTAGGTTCAATTCACTAAACATATACTTTGTTTAAAGTATCAAGTTATTATATATATATTAAATAATAATAAAAATCCTTTTATTAAAAAAATAAATTCTAAAATTATTCAATATAGAAACTAAAAGTACACATATTCAATATAGAAACTAGAAGTAGACAAAGATTAAAAAAAACTTCGTCAAAACTTTAAAAATTAAAAATATCAATTTAAAAAAAACCATTAAAGTCAACATTTTAAAGATGAACCTTTTACATTATCAAAATTATGTTTTCAAAGAAAACATGAAAAGAGCCTTTAAAAATCCAAATGAAAATTTGAAAATATTCAAGATAACTATATAAAAAAAATGATGATAAAACACTAAGTTTCACTCTCACAAGTAAATCAACCTCAACATGATGAAAACGTGTTGTCCACAAGAGTCTTTGTACCTTGTAGCATCACCCAATACCTAATGAAAGATAATGGGATAGGTAGGAAAGCATCTTTTCCAAGTTGATTCAATGCCAAGTTGTCCATATCTAGCCAATGGGTCCCTTCTCTTTAGTGTGGCCCAATAGAGTAGAATAACTTAAGAAGAAACAGAGTAGCCACTCAGAGTCACCATTCCCATAAAGATATGCCATTCCATATGCCCATAGATATGGATAGAGTCCTAGTCCAATAGGGAATCCACTCTTTATGGATTTTTACTTATTTAGATTCATCGACTTTATAGCTTGTGGCATCCACCTTTAACTATTTCAAAAGAAAACTAATTAGTTTTAGAAAAAGAATGCTAACGTCAGTGTAGTTGGATGCCACGTGGAAGAATTTATTCCATGTTTTACCCCACACGGGACAAATTTAATTTAGAAGTTGTGCAAATGTATACGATTATCTTCTGTCGATGGACACGGAAAATATGCATATGTATAGACAATGAAAGCTTTTGTTATTTTCTCTAGGGACATAGATGACTGATTCATACAGCGCTCTTATCTTATGAGAAGGATTTTTTGTAGTGATTCCGAGGTGCTTTGGGTACCTCTGTATTCCTGCGGGTTTCTGTTTTGATTATGACGAATGTATGTTTGGATTGATGATCTGTAATGACTGAAGATGTAAAAGGTTCCTTTGATTCAATGAATACCAAGGAATGGTTTTTTCGACTGATGAAAAAAAAAAAAACCAACTTTTGCCTTCATGTTAGGGGTATTAGGTAAACATATTATAGACAAAAATAAAAATAAGAATTTGTATACGGGCCACGGATAATATAATATAATACAATAAAAAGTAATTTTAAAATGTTATTTTTTTTAATAAGAAGATTTAGTGTTTTTATATTTATATTTATTATTAAATTTTAGTTATTTAAATTTTAAGTAGAGTATTATCTTTGAGATGTAGAATAGTTGGTGGCTGGGAATGGTAATATAATATAATACAATAAAAAGTAATTTTAAAATGTTATTTTTTTTAATAAAAAGATTTAGTGTTTTTATATTTATATTTATATTTATTTATATTATTAAATTTTAGTTATTTAAATTTTAAGTAGAGTATTATTTTTGAGATGTATAATAGTTGGTGGCTGGGTATGGTTAAGACATTTTTTAAACTAAATGTCACCTCTTTCCAAAAAATCCAACTATGATAAGGGTTGGTGTGGTCCAGGCCGGGTGGTTCGTGGTAACTTAGCCAATGGCAAACTTGTTAGTCATGAAGGTTCCACCACTTTGCCAAAAAAAATAAAAAAATTGAAGTAGATTATTATTATTTCTGTAAAGCCATTATTATTAATATATTATATATTTTCATTAGTATAAACACTTATGAAATGAATGTGAAATAATAAAATCTGGATTTTTAAAAGACATAAAACAATATTGAGTACAAAGATTTGTGTTTGTTTTTGCATGATAATTACACTTAATATTCTTATGGAAAGGTCTGAGTTAGGGCACTAATAGGGATATGGGGTATTTGTCAAGGTTTACTATGTAAATAGTAAGTATGTAATTAAGGCTAATATCAACCCATATTAAGATAGAGATGAAACTTTAGCATAATTATTCATGGCCTTTGAAATGGTGTACATGTTGGACACCAATATTTAGACTTTGAAATGACACACACATACTAAATATAAGGAAGACCATTGAGTAGAGGATTTGTGATTGTTTTGTTATGCATATATGTAGATCAAGCTTAATATTCTGACATTTTGCTAAGATGATGATTGCACACAATACTTTTGTTATAGATTAGAGCTCTTATTGAAGCAAGGGGTCACAATACTTTTGTCATAGATTAGAGCTCTTATTGGAGCAAGGGGTGTTCACTAAGGCGCATTATGTAAGAAGTCTTGAGAATGACGAGGCATCACCATTAACACCAAAAACAAAGAAAGCCTCGAAGGTCACCATTATTGATGGAGTGAAGACTATTGAATAGAGGATTTGTGATTGTTTTACTATGCATAGATGAAAATCACACTAGTATTCCAATGTTTGACTTAGATAAAGATTGCACCTAATACTTTTGATATAGATTAGGCCCTATTGAAACAAGAAGTATTCACTAGATATATTAAAAAAAAATTTACTTTGAAAATAGCAAAAATGTCTATGTTAAAACTAAAAACAAAAAAACCTTAAAATTCACCACCTATTTATTAATGATTGAGTTAAAAATACTCCTACACTATATCAACCATCCTTTAAGAAAATGAAGATGCACATTAAATCATATACTCAAAAAAAAAGTTTAAGCTAGACCCATCCCTATATAAGTTCATATAACCCTGGTACCATCTAATAAATCATATACTCATAAAAAAAGTTTAAACTACTCATAAAAAAAAGAGTTTAAGCTAAACCCATTTCTGTATAAGTTCATATAAGTTCATATAACCTTGATACCATCTAATAAATCATATACTCATAAAAAAAAGGTTTAAGCTTTCATATAAGTTCATATAAAGCCCCAAGGGTTAGCTCAATTGGTAAGACGTGCGCACACTCTCTCGGTTCGGGGGGAGGTCACGGGTTCGAGCCTTGCGTCCTCTGGGGTTAGGCCTTCTGCTAGGATGGCTGGTGGTTTACCATCTCTACCATCCACGAATGTGGGGAAGTACTACCATCCACAAATGTGGGGAAGTATTGCTGAGTTTCCCGTGGTACCATCTAATAAATCATATACTCATAAAAAAAAAGGTTTAAGCTAGACTATCCCTGTATAAGTTCATATAACCCTGAAACCATCTAATAAAGTGATGGAATGAAGTTTTGAAATCTTGGAAAGGTTTAAGCTAAACCCATCCCTTTATAAGTTCATATAACGCTGCTACTATCTAATAAAGTGATGGAAGGAAGTTTTGAAATTATGAAAAGAAAAAAATAAAAATAACTTACTCCCATCGAATAAAGTTGGTTATCAACCTTAACTGCCGTAAGCCACCTCTATTAGTATGAGTCAGTCGATCGCTGTGATAATTTAACTTCTCTGGTTGAAATTATNACTACCATCGAATAAAGTTGGTTATCAACCTTAACTGCCGTAAGCCACCTCTATTAGTATGAGTCAGTCGATCGCTGTGATAATTTAACTTCTCTGGTTGAAATTATAAAAATAAAAGTAAAAAGAAAGAAATAGATAAACCACGATAAAATCCGACCCGACTAACACCATCGTGCCAGTCTGAAATCCTTTGAGAAGGTGCGTTTGTGGGCCGTTTTACTAACGAACAGTGATGGCTCGATCGATTCTCGCGAACCAAATAAATAGCTCGTGGCAGTGCGAGCACGTATATTTCAGCTGAATTTGGATTACCATCATGATATGATGAGTATGGGTGAAGTTCAAGTTCGAATCCCACGAGTCTCGGCTGCACTCTATTGAAAGATAAGAGTTGGGAGGCTTTTCATCATCCAAAAAGATGGAGATTGACCAAGAACCAGAAAAGAGTGGGAGTTGCAGTGGGAGTGGCAGAGGGCGCATATGGTCTCTGGATCACAAAATCGACCAGCCCATTAAAGATGCAGAGGCTGGACATGTTACAGCCATGGACACAAGGAAGGTCAGTTTAAAGACAAAAGTAAAAATTATGGCTGCTTCAAGCAAACTAAATTCTAAGTCCAAATAAACTAACTACCTCCAGATTAAAATAAAATAAAGGAGATAAATTTCTTAGACCACAAATGAGCTGAGTATAGTCAAGTGCACATCCATCCCTTGAAATAAGTACAGGGAAAAGTGACGAAGATGGTATGAACCTGAAAAATAAAACTTTTTCAATTGATGTGCACTAAATTTAGTAGATTCTTCATTTTCTAAATTAATAGATAGACTGAGCCATTTACAAATCACAATAACTACAATCTTCAATTGCATTTTTAATTTTAAATGGTTTCGGTTGGAATAGACTATTATTCACCCAGTACTGACACAGATTGTCTATGCCTAAAAGTTTATATAGTTAGCATGAAGCTTTGGGTGTTGAATTCTTATTAGCAATTGTCAAATTATCAAAACAGTAAAATCCTGATTCACTGTATTGCATGTGCAGGAATTGTCAGCATTAATGATTCTGCGTCTTGCATTTCAGAGCTTTGGGGTTGTATATGGAGACTTGGGAACATCTCCTCTATATGTTTTTAGCAGCACATTTCCGGAAGGCATCCAGGATTCTGAAGATGTGATGGGAGCTCTTTCATTAATCATATATACTTTAACACTAATTCCTCTTCTGAAATATGTCTTTGTGGTCATGAGGGCTAATGACAATGGAGAAGGTGAATCCTGTTTTCTAAGGAAAACCCCACAGGGAACATATGGCACTTATGCTACCGAGTGTAAATCTGTCCGTGCTAATTACTGTGCCTCATCCAGTAGGGACATCGAGTGAAGCACACAACAGAAGCAGCCAACCTGAGGATTGACCCTGAGACGTATTGCATGAAGCTTAAAATACTCAAATCACTCAAACTAGCCTTCCTTACTACAAGACCATGAATCTACATAAAACACTGCATATAATAAAATAAAAATGTTGTGCATCTTTCAGGCTTAGTACTGAAATGCTGTTACCTAATGCCCTTTGTGAATTTTGTACTCCATTAGACTTGCATATTCTAAGCATCTTTGGGTGATTCTAATTTCTAATGACACCCATATACCGTTCCAGAGTTTTAGGTGAAATTTCATTTTAGTTATCTATATACTTTTCCAGAGTTTTAGGCAAAACATCATGTTAATTCCTTTTTGAATTTCACTTTGCTTTTCTGTTTGTAAAGCTATCCCAAAATTCGCTCGTATTTTGCTTCTTAGATATAAATGCAAATTTATCAAGGGATTGTAAGATATTATGTTGCTGTGATGTAGGTGGAACATTTGCTCTGTATTCGTTACTCTGTAGGCATGCTAAAGTGAACACTATTCCAAATCAACACCCCACGGATGAAGAACTCACAACCTATAGCAGACAAACAATTAAAGATAAGTCATTTGCTGCAAGAACAAAGATATGGCTAGAAGCAAAAGTCTACCGTAAAAATGCACTTCTTCTTCTTGTACTCATAGGCACTTGCATGGTCATTGGCGACGGAATTTTTACTCCCGCTATCTCAGGTTATGCTTCTCTTAGTTCAATCTTAATGATTTTCATTTTGCTTCTTTTGTTCTATTGGTTTGTCAAGATTGTTCAACTGGATACTAGCCATTACAGTTGGAAAAATCGTTTCATTGTTAAGCATTGCAAATATTGAGATTGAATCTATTCTTATGTCTTCTTGCAGCAGTTTTGAAATTTAGGATGATGTGTAACTCGATTGATAAGCGGGGACATTATTTTATACTGGAGGGTTTAGACTTCATAAAGTCGATGCCAGTTACAAATTCAGTTCAGTGTAGAACCCATAGAGTACTGTAGACATATATTGTCTTTTAGTCCAATCACCACTTTAGCAGAGGATTCTGCAAGTTCTAATAGTGATGAAAAAGGGATAGAATAAAACCAAAAAATTATATTAATGTCCTTGAAAACACAGTTGAGGCCTATGGAACAATCTAAGCTACATATACATTCCAAGATGAGCTAATGCTTGGAGATTTAATTAAATGGTTTCCTTTCTTGGAGACCTCAATGACAAGTCTTACATTCTTCCAAAATTAGTGATGACACTAATTTTAGTTTTCACAAAGTTCGTGAAATCACCAAGTTGCATCCTAAGACAGTAAATATTGTTGACAAATTAGTCAATACATAATTGGCTTTTCAGTGGCTTGAAATCTAGTCACCATGTTTATACAAGCACAAAACTGAAATGGTTCATATTGATGAGATGACTAGGCTTCAATTTGTTGACACAATCTAAGTCATTTCCAAGTGTTATGCCATTTTTCATTCTTTTTTCATAATATAAATAAGCATGGATTATAAAATTTTTCCATGGAAAATGTCTTTGGGGAAACCTTCTAGGTGCTTCTTCATCCATGAATGCTAGCCAGGGTAAATGCAGCTGGAGTACAACTGTGCTCTTAACCTAGAGGGACTCTCCTAGACTTGAACCCATGACCTCTAAACGATCTCAGCCTTCAAATTGGTCTGTTCAAACCAAGCTAGCCTACAGGACTAAACATGCATTATATATGTTATTTGGTTAGTATTTTTACTTTGTAAGGAAATACCCTTTTAATACTAATGCCATATTGCCCCAAAAAATTGTGTTCAGTACAACAAATATGTTAGCTTTTGGGATTACTCCAAAAGTGTTTTACTTTGCAAGGAGAGTTCTAGGTCTCCTAGCCTCTTGGCGATGCTTCATAGACATATGGATGGTTCAATGTGGGTGGCTGTTTGATCTTGGATAGAGTGCATGGCACCCTTACCCTAGGAGGTTGTTACCCTAGCCATGATGCCTAACCCATTGAGTGCATGCAATGGGAGAGTTCGCTGCATGATTAAGAGAGGTACTTACCTAAAAGGAGTGCTATGCACTTGGAGGAGGGCTGTTAGCTTTAAGAGCAAGGGACCATGTGACATGCACCTTGGAGGTTAGACACTTGACTTGAGAAGACTTGGGCTGAGGATCATACTTTATGGAGATTGGTTATGAACCCAAACATATATGTTGAGGAGAAGCATTTATGTTGAGGAGAAGCATTGGAGCATGGTAATCACATTGGCACACATGGAGAAGCATTGGGTACATGAGAGGACATGAGTTACACAGTTAGAGAAGGAACACCTTGCATGAGGACACTTGGAAATCACTATGGACAAAGTAGCTTGGACTAACAACTTGTTGAAGAGTGCACCATCTAGAGGAGGGGCATTTTACCCCTAGGATAATCATGCTCAGAGGGAATTTCATCTTGGGGGTTAGGATAAACGCTAGTGTGACACTTCTTCTATAAAATACCCAAGTAGAATATGCAAAAATATTTTTGCAAGTTGGCTGATGTGTGTATTATGGAACTCTTCAAACAATTGCATACATTGATTTATAACTTTCAAAAATAAATATATATCACACACATAACATAGAATAGCTGAACATTGGATTTATTATATGACTAGGGATAATACGAAAATGGCTAATGATGGCCAATCCAAACACTGTCTACTTGGTAGCTATGAATGGCTACACAAAACAAGAAACCTAATAAGATGCCAATGTCAAATTGTTGTAGATGACAGTGACCTTTTGCTGCTCACGACTTACCCAGAAAATGCCTTTCACGACCTCCACAAGTCGGATCCTCCTCCTCCTGCTCATGACTACCTCCAATGTTGCTTCTTTCCTTGGGTTCATGACTCCCTGTTCACTCTCCCTTAGCTGCTTCCAGCCTCATGAAATGGCCCCACACTCCCTTTGCTCAACTTGACACCTCCCCTTCTTCTCACGGCTTCTTCCTGGACCCCATGACCTGCTAAAACCGTTCCTTAGTTGCTAGCATGATCCCATACTCCCTCACAACCCCCTATGGTCACGGCTTGCCTCACGACCCCCTTGGATGCTCGCAATCTTCCCTAGAAATCTTACAACGTTCCCAATTGAGATGACCTTGCCCAACAAGCTCACAGCCAATGGAACGACCCTCTCCAATAGGTTCATGGCCTCTCCTAGGTGATCACGGCCAGGTAAGTATGGTGTCTCTCCCGCTGATGCTCACGGTTGCTTGCTAGAGTGACTCCTTGATCAATAAGATTAATACTACCTCCCAATGATCCAATGGAAACGACCTCCTACAAATGCAAAAACTCTGAAACTTGGCTAGGGTGGTAAGATGCCATGGAAACCAATAGATGGAATGGATGGGGTTTGCCAACCCCAAATGGAAATTCTAGGAACTCCCTTACATAGATGCAAGAGCAATGTCAGTTTTGATAAGAATGCTCCAAGAATGAAACCCCACACTTTTTTTTATTCTTCAATTGGGCCCAATACCACGGGCGAAAACCACGTGTGACCCAAAACCATCAACCACTTCTTTTTATGCACAACTGACTTTTTAAGTTAAGTGGTCTCCTCTTAACTCCCAGATGTGGATACTATAACCTATGGGAGTCTAATAGGCTACTCGTCAACTCCTAACTAGACTCAAGGGGGAGGGGACATCACATGTGCATTCTTATATTGTAGCGTGCTCCATCCAGGGTTTCCTTGTTGGTCACTTGTATGGACATAAGTCTTTGTTTTATGTTAGCTTCACTCACCTATTGTATATATAATGGGAGGATAGATTTTTTGCTAACACACATCATCATTGTACTCTATTATATCTTTGTAATTGCCTTGGAGAAGTTTTGTAGGGAGAAAGATGCGAGGTTTGTGATGTAAATCCTAAGAGAAGACATGAAGAAAGAGAGAGATGTCAGTGGATGTTCTTGGAGAGTTTTCTCTTGTGAGATGCGGGTTTTCTGTTGTGAGATTGTAGGGTTTGTGCTATGTAAGTAAACCCTAGAAAAGAACTTGACACTAGAGGAAGTGATCATTTGTCTTGTAGATTTAATGCCCTTGGATGATATTGCATCCTTGTTCTTGTAATATGTATGATGTAGGAGGGTAGGGAAAGATCATGGAAAGCCTAGCTTGATGAGTTTTGATCTTGGTGTGATACCTTGCAGGGAAGAAGAGTTCTTGATTGTACCCTTAATGTTTCATGGAGGTATTGGTGTTTGTGTTTGTTATCCACTAAACTTGCACTTAAGTGGATTTTCGATGAGCCTCCGAAGTGATGAACACGCCAGTTGTTCATTATCAATGCTCGGAGGTTCATAAGACCTTTTAGGGCCATTTTGGGGCCCCTTTTTTTTAATAATTACATGTTCATACCCCATGGGGCTTTTGTAATAAATGTGCTAGCATGGCAAACTTTTTGAAAATGACTTGGCTTCCTAGGAATTAGACGTCAATCCGATCATTCCAAGATGTTTTTTCCCTTGTCAATTATGCAATGCTGAATAAGCGATGTATAATTTTTGAGTTTTTCACCGCTCCAAAGTTGGAATGGTTGTCTTGGTGGTTAAACTCCGGGAGGCTATTAAAGTTCACGTGTCAATGTATATAAGCATGATAGACATGGTTTTGAGTTATTATGAACATGTACTAGGTCCCCCTAGGTTTTTTTTTAATTCAAAAAAAAAAAAAATTTCCCACAAAATCAAGCCATTTTTTAATGGTTTCAACTAAAATTTTCAAATTGTAATAAAATGTGGCCCAAAGTCCGATTTTGGTGTGGCGATGCTCGTTTTCACACTCATAGCATCCTCTTTACTTTAGGACCCACTTTTCCTATGCATCGGGTGACTAAATTATCCCGTATGGCATTTTTTCTCTAAAGGAGCGACGAAGTGGCAAATAAATGCTAAAATAGTGACAAAATGACACTAAAGTCAAAAGTCAAAAGTCAATGAAATCTCATTGGTTTGACATGGAGGGGATGTCGTTTCTTGATTTTGTTTTAAGGTGAATTAAACTATGGCATGAAGCGTCACATGTGAAGATGATTGGGAAGATAGCGAATCATCCAAGGATTAGAATGCGCCCCCTTCAGGGGTCCTCACGTGTGGGTTATGTGTCATCAAAGGAGTGGGTTGGTAGATAGTTTGGTGAGTGCGCATCTTCCAATTGAGAAGTGGCGCCTCCCCATACCAATCACAACAAGCATCTCCCCAATCATCTCATGAAAACGTAAGCAATTCACTCCACATTTAAAGATGCGCTCCTTCATTTCTCTCACGAGTTGGCATATGTGACGAGTGAGGAATGGTTTGGTGTGATTGAGGATAAACTAATTCCAATCAATCTCAAGAATTCTCTACGAACTAAAGCTCACACTAGTCCACTCCAGTTGTTTGGTGCACCCCCCAGGGGCTTGTAAATTCTATTTAAGAAAGGCCTCTTCCTCCATTTTGAGGGATGCAAAGAACCTTTGTTCGATTGTAATTTTGTTTATCTGATTAATGAAAGTTGAATACTTTGGAGGTCTACCTTGTGTCATTAGAAAAATGCTATGCTAATGAGGTGATATTGTATTGTTTAAAATTTCTCTTGCTTAATCTGTGTTGATATATCTACCTTACAACATCATTCAGGATACATAGAGTAAGCATTTACAGTTGTTAAGTTCCTTGGTTATGATTTGGTTTTGAAAGATATAGGAGTAACCAACTATATTCAGTTGTATTGAGGTTCTCTGAGTTTTTCTTCTTCAAACATACTATATCTAATCCAACTTTTGCAAGAGTGGTTTTATATTTTTGCAGGTCACGAGATCCAAAGGAGGCGTTGAACTAAAATGTATCTTCTCCTTCTTCGGTATTTTTTTTAGAAGAGAACCTTTGTTGCAGGGACTCCTGTTATCCACTAATTTTTCACTTGGTGGATTTCCAATGAGCCGCCGAAGTCATGAACAAGCCAGTTGTTCATTGTCAGTGCTCGAAAAGTTCCACGGTTCATTAGGGCCATTTTTGGGCCTCTTTTTTTAATAAATGCATGTTCATACCCTGTGGGGATTTTGAAATAAATGTGCTAGCATGGAAAACGTTTTGTAAAGGATTTGGATTCCTGGACATCAATCCAATCATTCCAAGGTGTTTTTTCCCTTGTCAATTATACAATGTTGAATAAGCGATGTATAATTTTCGAGTTTGCGGCCACTCCTCCAAAGCTAGAATGGTTGTCTTGGTGGTTGTTACCCCCTCTTTCAACAGGGTTGTCCACCACAGATATGAGTATATGAGTATGGGGCCTTTGTCATCGGCCACCTTTGAAGAGGGGTTTGGGGACCAAATCAGATAAAGGATCAACATTTCAAGTAGCTTAGAGCACGAACATGAACTCATACTCCTTTCATTCACTTGTTGTCGATCAAATACAAAAAAGGCTGTTAGATGCTTAGGTTGTGGGCACTCCAAACTACATGTGTCCAAAACTTCTAGCAGATATTCCTTATGGTTTCAAATCAGATATTTGGTCTTTAGGATGTTGCATGTATGAGATGGCTGCTCATCGATCTGCATTCAAAGCATTTGATATGGCAGGACTAATAAGTAAGATAAATCGTTAGTCTATTGGACTAGTACCTACTGCATACTCCTCTGCTTTGAGAAGTCTTATTAAAAGAAGTCTGAAATTTTAAGGCATCCTCATCTGCAACGTTATGTGGCTCAATGTTCTGCTCAAGCTGGATTCGTAGTTTGTACAACACCTGATAGGCCAATTCGTAAGTTACGTCGTGTTCAGCGCAAATGGGAAAAGCAGTAGAGATGTGGCCTATGAGTGCGAAGCCAATAATGACTATGCACTTTCGAGTGACGATTTAAATGATTCCAGTGAGGTTGATGGCCAACTTTGGGAATTTGCTAGTTCAGGAAATAAAACAGCTGGGGCATACATCCAAGGTGTTTCTATCACTAATAAACCTGAAGAAGATGAGACCAAATTATCGCAAATACCACATAGACCTAAATTTGATGGCAAATAGCTGAAACCTGAGAAAAGTCCGTTAGCGAATTTAAAATAGGAAGCAAAAGTTCCAATAAATGCCTCCCCATTAAGAAGCAACCATGTAAGTCGAACAGTACCTTCTGCTATCCCCAGGTTTTATTCAGACAAAGCTGGGCTTTACTAAAAGAAAATGTGGATTCTTCTAGGAAGGCATAGCCAACATCTCATTCGAAGCATGTGCTTCCTATTGTAGAGATCGCCTCGAGGAGAAGCATGATTACCAGTCCAGCCATGAAATTGTTGAGATGGTTTTTCTTGCTTCATTTGACATAACCGAGCTTTTGTTGCCAACCAAAATCATGGAGTTTTTGGGAGCCCGTTGGAACTCGTATCAGTCATCTCCATCGACAGCCAACTTTCTATATGACAGCCAAGTCGTAATTTTTGGGACCAGGCCCACAAAATACGCTTTGATAGTCGCTATGAGTGGTTTAGGATTCGTTATGGTGACCATTTGTTGGTAGCTTCTCAGTTTAAAATTCACTTTCTCTTGAAGTTTTGTGGAAGAGCACGAGTTTTGATATCAGTCTTTATGATAACCACTGCTTGGAGTGGCTATCCTTCCACCTGCTGGTTCACGCATCACCTATCGGCAGCCGATTCGTCAAAATCATTGGAATCTATGGTTTCGTTGGCACTCAGCATTAGCCAAAGTGAAAGTCCATTTAAATAAACTTTTTATGCTTTGATATGTTTGGGTTGGTTAAGTTAGATTGCTTTTAATAAAGGGGTACTTACTCTTTATTCTTTTTGAAAAGAATAAGGAAGTTTTGGACCTATAAAAGAAGCAAGTCTTCTTCATTGTAATGAGGGAAAAACTGGGAGGATTTTTCCCCAGGCTTAATAGAAAAATATCTTCTTGGGTTTTTATGATTGTTCAGTCGAGTACCCTCTATGGTGTGTGGCATAAACTTGTGTGAGTGAGCAATTGTTGTTAGAAGTTTTCTTTCTTTTCTATGTCTACGTCGGAGACCATAAACAGATGCTACCATCCTATTGGAAGGTGGAAATCCCAGCAGTTGCTAGCCTTTCCCCTTTGTGAGCATGCATGCACGAGTTTGATGCTTACATTTTATCAATTTTGATTGTGTAGCATCTCCTTTGTTTGCATTGCACATCTTCTGCGTTTAGGAAGAAGAAGATCTAGTAGCTGCCCCTTTGACACAAGGCCCTCGTGGGTTCTCCCTTGACTCCATTTCTCCCTTTAGGTATACCGGCACTGGTCCATTAGTGGGGTTTGATCCTTCCCTCCTTCCGTCAACCATTCAAATACTCTTATGGTACAACCATTTCACTAAGGCAGCCTCTTCTAATCACCTGGTCCGCCATTGTTTCCTGCCTTAGCGATCTTAACATCAGGGACACCCCCCTTGAGTTAGGGAAGAGCTAACCTGAAGCGAGGAAGAGAGGAGCATGGTGACACTGGCTTTTTTTTTGCAGTTGCCATCGGGCCGGTGTGCCTAGTTTTGGGCTTTGACACACGCACGCCGATCAGGAGCGACGACAGTGGTTAAACCCTGGGAGGCTATTAAAGTTCACGCGTCGATGTATATAGGCATGCTAGACATGGTTTTGAGTCATTATGAACACGTACTAGGTCCCCCTAGGGTTTTTTTTTTCTAAATTCCAAAAAAAATAAATGTTCCCTCAAAATCAAGCCATTTTTTTAATGGTTTAAATGGAGAATTTCAAATTGTAATAAAAGTGTGATCCGAAGTCCGATTTTGGCGTGGGGATGCTCATTTTCAGACTTAGAGCATCCTCTTTACCTCAGGACCCACTTTTCCTATGCTTCGGGTGACTAAATTATCTCGTATGGCATTTTTTCTCTAAAGGTATGGTGAAGTGGCAAAAAATGTTAAAAAAGTGACAAATTGATAACAAAGTCAAAAGTCAAAAGTCAAATATGATGACAATGAAAGGGTGGTGTTTTGTCTCTTATGGTAGACGAATTAAACTAAGGATTAAAGGTGTCATTTTTTAGCAAAGTTTGGAGTGTAGTAAATCAACCAAAGTTTGAATATGCACCCCTCTTCAAACTCACGTGCGGCTTATGCATGTGGCTTCATGCGTGTGGGTTGGTGAAGATTGGGGTTAAGGCGCATCTCTCTTGTGAGAGGTGGTGCCTCCACAATGAGATCACAACCAACAACTCCTTGTTTTGCTCAAGTAAGACTCGCCTCATCTCATGTTAATGCGCAGTCCACTTTAGCGAGTCAAGCGCCCCCCTGGGGTTTTAAACTCTATAAAAGCAAGGCCTTCTTCCTCATTTTGGACGGAAGCAAGGAAACTATGCTCTCATGTATTATTTTGCTTATGCTATTTGAATAAAGTTGAAGGTTTTGGAGACTTATGAAGTGTGGCTATGTGGGTGCATATTCTTGGTGGATGAGGTGATATTGCTGCATTTCTGTCATGTTTTATTTTTCATAATCGATCTAGATTAGATGGTTATCCTAAAGCACGTAGAGTAAATATTTGTTGTTGTCAATTTATTTACTTACTCTTTTACTCTTAGCGATTTAAGAAGGCATGCTTTATTAAGTTGTAGCACATGCTTTTTTGGTTTCTAACCGTGAAAAGTACCAAATGTAATATATTTGTTGCAAGTGTAGCATTTGTTTGCAGATCATTATCCCAAGTGAAAGATTGAGCAAAGTTGCATCTCCTTCTCTTGGATTTGATTTAAAACACTCTTTGGCTCTTCTTCAAATTCCAAGCTTTCCAAAAGGTTCGAACTTGGGCAGCTACTTTCTCTTTTCTCTTCAAAACTACAACTTCTTTTTTCCCGGTTACTTTTTCTCACAAGTAAAATCAGATTTAAAGGTATATCATAATTATTTACTTGCTTACTTTAGATCTAAAAAAGAGCTTCAATTTTTGCATTTTAAAGCTTAGATCTAAGAGCTAGATTCTTTAGTACTGAAAAGTTGAAATTCTTCCATGTTTTTGCAAAGAACTAAAGTTGTAATTTTTATTGTATTTTATTGATTAACCCACTAATCTATAAACATATAGCTTGCTGGTTTTTGTCTTTTCGTGACAGGTTAAGTGGAAATGCTGACGAATTTTGGAAGTTTCATGCTTCTCAAAACACCTTTCATTCCCCTTTTCCAAGCGAGCTTTGTAAGCCTTTTTTGATCACTTTCCAAGATCAAAAGGCATTCCCATTTATAAAAATTGTATTGTAATAAAGTTAATAAAAAGCAAGTGAGATTACGGCTCCCACAACCCCCTTCCCCCATTTGGGGGAAGCCTGTATCTGCTCGATCTTATTTATTTTCTTTTTATCCGCACAATACTTAGATTAGGTTTATCTGGTTGATAATAAAGGTAGATCAAGTAGCTTCTTACTTATTTCCTTTCATTTTGGTTATATTGAATACTAACCCAACAACAATATACCAAACTTGGAAAAAGATTTTCATTGCTGTAGTAATTAAACAACTTGTTTCTTTCAAGTCTTTCTACATCTTGTTTTGTTTCAAGTTGGAATTTACTCCCTTGACTTCCCGAGTACGGTCATCGACCTGGAAAGAGATCCTTGGGGACTAATAATTAAGACAATTATTGCACTAAATCCTTAAAATAAACCAAGGTTTCCCTTCCTGTATGCTCTACACCATCTGCGGTTCGTCCGATCCAGAGTGGTTGTATCAGAAAGGAATTCGGGTGATTAGTTTAATTTAGTTCACACCCCAATAAATCTCCCAAGGCGAAAATCCAATGCCTTAATTCTATCTCTTGTGGGGAAATTTCACAGAGAAAGCGGGAACCCCTGGGTAGTAACCTCGTACCTCGAGATACCGTCAGGCGACACCCTTGATTGGTGTAGTGTTGGGCACCTCCTAGAGACTCCGATCCATCCCACATTTTCTCACATGGAGCCATATTTGATAACATTTTTGGACACACTCCTCGTACCGTCAAGTATATCTGGAGTTCCCTTACCTCTAATCCACGCATCAAATCCACATTAATTTTAAAACGAACCAAGACACATTTGCAAAATATTTTAATCTTTCAACAACACTATTTTATTTGACTCCATTGGCACTGATCTACATTTACAACAATACTCTTCATTTGCTTATTATCAGTGTATTTTTGTTGCTTAAACCTTATATGTTGATTTTATTTTATACGCTGTTGAAGTACTTTTTATATTTGCAAATATCTTGATTCAGTAATTCAGTTCGAAAAACTCCTAGAAAACCTACTTCATTGTTAAAACAACTAAGAACATTTAGAAGAGCCTTTAGCAACTCTTTTCTAGGGACCACCCTGCTGGAAAGATCTAGCCATATGCAAGAGAAACCTAAAGGACCCACGTATGATTTCATGCAAAAGTGGATGAAGTGGACCCAAGAGGGTAGATCAGGGCATGGAATGACTAGATCTGGGTGCTTGGAGGATAGATCTGTAAAAATCAAGTGGGTTCAAGCATACCCAAATGACAGATCTGAAGAGATCTAGCCACACAAATGGAAATCCTAATGGGATCCACCTAGAGTTTATGCAAAAGAGGACATGGCAGACCCAAAAGAGTAGATCGGGGCAAGGAGTGATAAGATCGGGATGCTTGAAGGGTAGATTTATGATTTTGAGGTGGGTTCAAGAATACCCAGCTGATAGATCTGAAATTTTGGTTACCCACTGAAAGGGGGCACCCCAGCTAGAGAGACTAGTGCTAGATCCTGGGGCAAATGGAGTCCGATTCACATGAAATCCAAGTTTAGGGTTTACTCAACAATATCCAAGTGGGTTTTGATGGCCGTCATAAAAAACTCACCGAATCTATCCGATCTACAAAATCAAGGTTTTAAGAAAGAGGGTTTGGTTATGACAATTGGGTCAAACCCTTGAAAAAATAAAATAAATGCAGACTTACTTGGAAATACTTACTACTAACCTTGTATGACGATAAACTTGCATTTCTGATCAATTACGAGTGCTTTCTATGCCTCTCTAAGTGAAATCACTGCCTCCTTTCAGATGCCAAGCACTCTCTTCCTGCTAAAGAGATCTACTATGAGAATCGATTTACAAAAGGATAGATGAAATGACGAAGAAAGATGAAACAAAGAACATCAAGATGGCCATAAGACACAGTAAAGATACTCCTTGAATCAAAGACAACTTGAGATGACACTATGGAGCTCAGTCACAATAGCGCCCCTACCCAAACGCTTCCTTCACCAGATGGATGGAAACCTGTAAAATTATTAGAAATGCATAGATCCACAAGAATGCTAGAGAGAACATCACTTTTCAATCTCCATACAAGACGTTCGACAAAGCTTCCAAAAGTTTCTGCAAAATATTTTATTAATCCAAGAGTTTGAGAGCCAAAAGTCCCTTTACAAATGAGAGAGCTTCTCAATATATAGATCAATATATAGATCTCTCAAGTACATAATACCTATATCCAAAAAGATCAAGGGTCAAGATAATCAGATAAAATCATCCTAATTTACGGGTAAGATTAGTCGGATACATCTCACATGGATCAACTCACTAAAAGAGGAGGGTGCATCACTAGAAATGCTCGATGAGGGGGCGCACCACATAAAATATGACTAATGACCACAAAGTAGCACATGGTGGGGCTAGGAGGTTATGTTATCGTTCACTAGCATGGCCCCATGGTACAATAACAAGGTGTGGTGGCAAATAATATAAAGGAGTGATAAAATCACTAGGGGATTTCCCTCAAAATACATCAAAACACCCTCAAACTGCATAAATCAAGGATGTGTGGACCCCAGGTGAAGTGAACCTGATGCTGGATGATGAATGTGACCCAAACACTGCGCCTCGAACCAAGTCCATGCCATTCCTTTGCCTCAATTACCCAAATCGATTTCCTCATTAGCCATTTTTTATTATTAAAATGCTGCCTTGGGAACATAAAACAACTGATATCTCACAGGGGACCAAAAACTAAAGCCAAATGACTACACGGATGGATCTAGGACCATGGTAGTATCGTACAATCGACTTGGTGCACCTCAAGAATCCCTCTGGCGCCCTAGGAGAACTTAATTTTTTTTACATTGTGTTTTATTTTCATTTTCCCCAGGCAAAACTGTTGTAGAAAGCCCAAGAGACCCATATATGTCTTGTAACTGCCTGAAACTAAAAACTAGCTGTACCAATGGACTCAGAATGTCCAAATCAATTAGGAATGAGTACTCATACACAATAGATCCATCACAAAGGTACATCAAAGGCCCCATCCATGTCAGAACCATAATAATAATAAAGCCTATAAATGCTGATAATCATGGAAATAGTACAAGCCATCATAACAAATCACCATCTGAAGCATGAATATGTCTAATGGACACCTGTAGACCATAAATAATCATCATCCATAAACATATGTCTATAGCTCATCTCGGACCTTGCTCATGGCCTAACCAACATTGGGTTGACCAAGTCAAGACTGATCAAATGATGACCCAAGTGCTAAACTCTGATGCTGCAAAGTACAAATGGATATGCATGCTCTATTATCTATGCTAGCAGTGACACTCAAGTATGATTAGATTTAGTTGGCAAGTATAAGCACAATGCATATATAATAATCCAAATCAAAACAATTAGTTCCTTCAAAACAAGAACTTCCCGTGTATACTCATTTATAGATTTAGTCCTTTAGCTAGTCAAGGGTGAAGGGATATTAAACAACAGGTAAGGCCAAGGGATGACTTGATAACTCAACACTGTAAGCACCTGAGCTAAAGGACAAGGAGATCCACACAACACATAAGTTGGACTAAGTGGACAATAGGGCATGGCAGTGTCTCACAGATGGGTGGAATGATGAGAAGGCTCCACTAGACTCTAGACAAGCAACCTTTTTATACTTTATTTGCTCAACATTTATTATACTAGTTAACCTCTAAAGACAGTTGCCTTGGTAAGCCTTCTGGGCTTCCAGATAATGACAAAGACATGACCTTCTTGGGCCAGTCTCTCCCTGTTTCCGTGTGAGGGAAAATGAGCCGTACATTATACAAAGAATGAGTGCTCATCCTCTAGCCATCAAATTTATTTCTTACTGCTAACTTGCTAGCCTCTAAGAGCAGGTGCCCTGGAAAGCCTTCTGGGCTTCCAGAAAATGACCAAGGATCATCCTTGAGAGGCTTGCCTCACCCTGATACCCTGTGGGGATAAATGAGGCTTACACCATACAATGGATGAGTGCTCATCTCTTGGAAACTGGCTAGTTTTATTTTTTATTTCCAGTAGTGTCTAGAGACACTTTTATTTTGCTGATAGGGCATCCATTTAGAATAACTTTAAGCTCTGATGCCTTAGTGTCTAAAAACACTTCTTTGGTAGGACTACTTGTGTTCAAGACCTATAGGTAGATATTCCCTGTGATAAACATCACATAAACGAACATCGAGACACAATTTTATATATGGAGACCTATTCCAACATAGAGGTGAAGGTGGGGGAAATCCCAGATGTTACTAGTCAAGTTACAAGTCAAGGATAATAAATCAACATGTGAAGGAAACGGATGGACGAAGACAGTGGAAATGATGCCAAGACTAGCAAGCTATGTACCTAAAGGGAAATGACCAAATCCATACTAGGAGTAGGGCAAGGCCAATGAGTATATAAAAGAATATCTCGGTCAAAACAACTAGATCATTTATACTTTAGATTTCAAGTAAACCAAGATAAAGTATTGCCAACATATAATCAAAATCAACCGAGTCTCACTGCTAAAATAGGTAACAAAGCAACATTAAAATCCATATGCACAAACTATAATATCACTTGGGTCATATACCTGCACTGGATTTGAAACCAATCTGAAGATCACTGGAAAAACTGCTGCTGCTACATATCATGGGCACTATAACAATCTTTGCTCTAGGTCATGACGGAATGGCTAACTCAATCATCAAATTTGGGGTCTGTTGCCGCCTAATTCACACTTTAAGACACAGGAAAGTCACAACCTGCTATGTGTGTCCTTGGGGGCGAGCGAGAGCTGGGGACCACTGTCACCACAGTCCACAACTCCTCCGTTTAGGCAAGATCCCAACAGAGCCAAGGGGGGTAGTCCCTACAGGAAAACTAAGTTCCAGATTTATTAATTAATTACAAATTAATTAAAGGGATCTTTTATTAAGATTGTGAGGCTAAAGTTTTGAGAGATGACAGTCAAACCAATGCAAGATGCAATATTTAAATGACAGTCAATCCTTTTAATTATAACCAGTGCCTAAAGAATGGAGTTAGAGAATGCAACTTTCAATGGATGCAAATCTAAGTTAATTATCCACATATTAAGTTGTCTAACAATGAGATGAATAAACAAATAAATGGTACAATTATAAACAGTAATGAACCAAGATATTTAAGCAATATACAGATGATCTAAATTTATCAGTATAAACAAATGAACAAGATTTACAAGTTATAGACAAAAGATAGCTGAAGGAAAATGCCTTAAATGAAAATCAACAGTGAATGAAAAATGGAAAGACTTTAAGTTGAATTAATTGAAGCAGTTTAAACAAAAGTTAAGCATTCACCACATAAACAATTGCAGAATTGAAAGTAAATAAAATTGAAAAGTAAATGAGATTGAAAGTAAAGTGTTGGAGTGCAATGCTGGAGTGCAAGTGTGCTGAAATGAAAAATGTTATAGAACTGGTTTTGCAATGTCTCTTGGTTTATTTTAGGTAGATTTTATTAAGGTTTTTCTTCTTGAAGTTTAGTTTTCGAACCGGTGGTGTGACTACCCCAATCTTGTATTTCTCAAGTCAAAGAGGGAATGTTGTTGCGCTCAACAAAGTGGGAGCAGAGCCCACCCGTAGCTCACAGGTCAAACCCCAATGGCCTGGTGCTCAACAAGGAGGACGTAAAATGCCTAGAGACCCCCCACGGTCTACTACCCCAAGTCGCCTCCGAGGTCATTGTTTTTAATCAACAGGAAAATTACTAGATGGATGCCTATTAAACTAAGACTCCTCTATCCCCTGTCGTATCTCGTGAGTACCCCGAAGGGTGATAACCGAGTAGAGGAGCAGGGGCTAGTGAAGTGGTTGTTGGTTAATTTTAAGGGTAAATTTTAATCTTGGTGATTAGCATGCAAGGTTAATTTTAAAATATCAACAAGATCAACCAAGCGGTATCCCTTATGGGAGATGCTGGTACTTGATCTTGGACCGAAAAAAAATAAAGTGTGTTGAAATTGTAGCAAAAAGGAAAGTGTTGTTCTAATTACCTAAGTCCCCACTTTTCCTGCTTTTCATACCCAACTTGAAGTCCCTAAAGGGAGATGACAAGTGGATAGAGGATACACAGGATAGATGGGTTGTATGATTACCCTTTTGATAGAAAATAAAACTTACTGAAACTTGAAGGAAACTGTAACTAGCTAAAACAATGCCTAACCGCACAGCAATCTCTGTTAACAAGATGGTGGTCTGTCACAGAGATAGTGGGTAAAAATAAAACTAGAAAGGAAAATACAACTAGCTAAAGCTGTAAACTAACCTCATAACAATCTTTGTAACAGAGATGGTGGTCTGTCACAAAGATAGGTGGGTGAACAGAAAAATAAAACTGATTAAACTAACCTCACTTCAATCTCTGTGACAGAGATGGTGGTCTGTCACAAAGATAGGTGGGTGAACAGAAAAATAAAACTGATTAAACTAACCTCACTTCAATCTCTGTGACAGAGATGGTGGTCTGTCACAAAGATAGGTGGGTATACAGAAAAACTTGCATAAAAAAAACTAACTCTAAGCAACTACTTATACAAATTTACAGCAGAGAAATACCCCAAAGAGAACTTCTCATTTGGGGTTTACAATGTAATAGAAGAGAGAGAAGAAGTGTAGTTTAGGGCCTCTTTTGGACCAAACTTTTGCTGGTTTTTTCTGGGCAATTTAGGGCAGCATCACCCCCTTTTTCTGTGCATAAACCTGCAAAAAACCAGCAACTTTACTTGCTGGAAATTACTGCAGAAAACTAAAACAGAAAGTTAGCATAAACTAGTGTAAAACCCAGAAAATTTACAGCAAAATCTGAACTTTAAAAAATGGAAAAACTGAAATTTTAATGGTTAAAAAGGAACATTTTTAGGCTGAAAATGACTTATAAACAACAGATTTAAAACCTTATACTAATATATATTGGGTGAGAGCCCTAAAACAAGGGTTATATTCACTATACAGTGAATAAAACCCAGTTTCAGGAAGGAAAAAGAAAAATGGCCGAAATGAAATTTTGAAAAAAAGAAACCCTTGGAGGAGCCTTTCTTAGCTTTGGATCCCTGCAAAACAAATCTATTAGAGCTGCACAAGCAAGCAAGGAGATGAGCACAAAAATAAATCCTACAAAATACTTTGTAGAATCTTACTAATCTACTCACAAATGAAGATAGAAATACTTCTACCTACAAGTCTCTCCACAAAATACTTTGTGGAGAGCTTCCAAACTAAACAAGTACAACAATAATTGAAAAATTTACAAGGTTACCTCACTAATCCAAGCATGAAATAAGAATGACGACACAATATCCCTCCAAAGCTTTCTTCTATTATAGCCCAACTAGGGCAAGATTCAATACAACAATAGCAAAGGCTTGGGCCAAATGCTTGAAAGAATATGAGAGGAGAAGAAGGAAAGATTTCAGCAGCATAACAATAGCATAAGAGATGTTGTCAAATGAGGGAGTGAGACCCTCATTATATAGTTGAGGAAGACCCCAACCCCTTGAAGATCAACGGCCAAGATTAGATCTAGATCTAGATTAGATCTCCACCACTAGATCTAGGGTTTTGACCAAGAGATACCCTTAGATGAGTTTTGTGGGCCCCCAAGCTAGGCGCCCCCTCTAAGTTTAGTGCCCTCCTCTATATTTGGTGGCGCCCTCATTATCATGTGACGCCCACTAAATGTAGCGCCTTCACCTTTTAAATGTGGCTTCTTCTTTAAATGGGTAGCGCCCTCCTAAGTGGTAGCGCCTCCTCCAAATGGTGACGCCTTCCCCCAAATATAGCGCCCCTCTTCTAGATGTGGCGCCCTCACTAGATTGACGCCTCCCCTTTTATTTGGTGGCTTCTTCCATATGTAGCGCCTCCCTTATCATACAATGTAGCGCCCCCACTTTAATGTAGCGCCCTCTTATTTGGAGGAGTCTCTAGGGTTGGCGCCCCCTTTAGAGGAGTTTTCTACTTTCAACATGACTCTAAACTTGGCTTTGACTTTAGCCATTGCTCCAAAAAGATACACTTAACCTTTAGACTTAGGTTAAATATAAACTTCACCTTAGATTTAATTTTTTAATTTAATTTTTAAAATCTCCCATTTTTACTTGGGAAAAATTAAAAAATAAATTTCAAAAATTAATATCTTGGCCATGGGGGGGTGGAAAAATTTGAAATAAATTTTCCTAGGCTTGACAACCCCCAAACCAAATTACCATGGCATTATTTGATTTTTTCCTTCAAAATCAAATAATATGAATTTTTGACTTAGGGAAATTAATTAATTCCCTAGGAAAAATAGACCGTGCTTAGACAAAAATGGTCTATCTCCTCAACCACTTATCAGAATGACATGGGACTCGAAGCAGTGGCCTAGGGGGTTTCATAGCAATTTACCTTGCATTCATAGCCCCTATTACAAAATGCTAGTGCTTGAGTAATTACATCAAAACTGAGTTAATTAACCACCAAGGGGTGAAATTAATTAACTAGAAAAATAAATAAAAATACAACAACATAACGAAACTCCGCAAGACTCTATACAAATGTCTAGCATGGTCATGAACAACATTTTGAACCCTTAGCCACCTCATGGACTTGACTGTTAGAACGCCCGTCACCACTTTGGAGGATTTTGAGTGAAAAACCAAACCAATTAAAATCGTTTACACAACAAGATTAATTGGAAAGGGAAAAAACACTCGATGAGGGGACTTCCCTAACAACCAGTTCCATGGTGTGGCATCCATATCATATGACCCATACTAGCACATATAATTACATTAATTTTCCCACGCAGGGGAGCGGACATTTCGTTTTACAAAGGGGCAATTGCCCTGCAGAAGTGAAAAAATCCTCAGATTTTTCCAAGGTACAATTTGTACAACTATGTACATCTTCATGTACATGGAGTTGCCACCTAGTTGAAATAGGTGGGCAACAGGGTCATGAGGCTCAGTCATGGCATAGAACTGGTCAATCTGGATACTCTAGATCTGCTAAAAGTGGGAGATCATCAACTAGTGGCTCATCTGCTGTTGATCTCATAGTAAAGGACTGGCTCAAAGAACTGATCAGTACTGCTTAGGAACAAAAGTACCTCAGCTACTATATATGTGACAACATCTGGCTCCAACTAGGATAGGTGCTCTAAGGGAGAGAGCACATGAGAACCTGAGATATCTCTGGTACGTAGCAACGCTCATCCAATCATAAAAAATGCACCCGATCTACTGCTCCATTCTTCAGTAAAACCTATTTCTGCGTATCATGGAAACAAAACTACCCAGTAGTACACGTGGCATAATACAAGCATAAAATGCATGAAATATAATGCTGAAAGTAAATGCTGAAATATTAAATGCGGAAAGTAAAGTGCTAAATCAGAACATCTAATCTAAGGACTGTCAAACAGTTACAAAGTTTACTAAGGAGGACTTAGACAAGAAACAAAAAGACTCAAAGACTCGGAACCATGCAACATTGAAGACTCAATCCTACTGCTCAAAAGAGCTTATTCAACTACCTACCTACCCTACTCCAACTAATCAGACAAGTGCTAAGTAAAATCATAGATCGAATGTAACCATTCGCTGAACGGATCAATTTGTCCTTCTTTACAGTTAATGATACAACAAGTCAAAGATGGCTTGATATAAAGTGAATGAAAATTGAAGCCATTCTAACTTGTTGTTTGAAGATCAGAGAAAGATATGGATAAGGAGAAATGAAATCATGCTAAGGATGAGATTGACTATTGCAAACCTCTTCCATCCAAAGACTGATAGGATCATAAAAATTATGCAAATTTAAATTTGATGAAAGAAAAGAATATGACACATGATTCATCCCTCCTAGGTTATCATTGTTTCCCTCATATTTCTGGTTAACATACTCAATCATATTCACATTATGATCAATGGTGAAACAAGATGGGGATAGATTAGAGATTAATAAACCAGAAATTGACATTAACTCCATGTGTTGTTTAAAGAATGAGAAAATATGGAATTGATTTTTATTGAGCTTTTCAATCACCCAATCAAAGGAATTAGCAAAATTAAAACCATGATGCACCAAGGATGACTGAAAACGGAGAAGAAATGTTTTACCATTGACCACTTGGCACTCTCGAGACTCTTTACCGAAAATTTCGCAAGTTAAAACTTGATTGGAACATGAACCCATACAAGAGGACTTAAAAAGATAAGATGGGAGGGTGGATTGAAAACAATGAAAACAAACTTTTCTCCCAGATAGCTTGCACTAATTGATCTTTGAATTTGATAGGAAAGAAAAACTTTTAAATCAATGGCTCTCTTGATTCCATAAATGATTTGTAGGTTTGGAGCAAAATCAACATTTGCTCTGTGGAAATAAGGATTATCCAAGCAAAGGATTGATTTGTCCTGATCCAGGATTGAATGAGGGATACTATCAAAATCATCCTTTGAGAGCTCTTCGTAATTGATTAAGGAACTTGAAAGGTTAAACAAAGAGCACTCCTAGTTATGTTGACTCACAACCAAACTATCACCATGTGATTGTTTTTCAATAGGTTTACAAACTTTACACTTAATTTGACTCTCAATCACATAATGATCATTGGACACATCTTGACTATCCTCATCCTTTTCTTTAATGACATGATTAGAAGCTGAATCAACCTTAGGATCATTTAACCATTGATTTGAATGGTTGTCAACCAAGCAACAATTATGGACTTGTTTCTCAAAAGGATCTTCGATAGACTCAAAGATAGGATGCTCAACTTCGGATTTTTCTTTATGATAATCAATGAGCTCCCCTTCACTAGTCAGATCGAGTTCCGTGCCTTCTTCAGGTAACGATGACAAAGTATCTCGTATGATTTGATTAATGTCAGGTTCAATTTCATTTTGAGATCTATTGTGGTTATTCCTTAGATACTCTGTGACATTTCTATTGATTGATGGATCACTCATAAACTTAATCATAGGCACACTCACCATTAGCTCAGGAGAAGAGAAATCGAATTGATAAGGACAATCATTACTTATATCATCGTTGTGATCCTGATTATCTTCATCAAATTGATCCTCAACATCACAATCATTGCTTGACTGAGGCTTTGAAGGTTCATTAATGTTCTCACCCCATTCATTTTTTAATAAATCAGTAAACATATCATAACCAGTGACGGATCCTGGTGCTAAATGATCAAACCATAAATGGGCATCCCCATCTAAGGATTCTCCAAGGGCCCGCATGTAAACATCTTCATCATCTGCACGTCTAACTTCCATATGATCCCAAAGCATTTGCAAATGATCTTCAATAGAAGTAGCATTGTTTCCATAGAAACGAGGCAAATTTTTAATGTAATGCTTAGGCATAGAATGAGGAGCCCCATCTATTTCAGAAAAGTCAAAAGGAGATAGCTTAGCTTGGGTTCTAACTACTCTGGATTCTCTACATGAGATTTGATTTGAACTAACTGGATTACAAGAATCATTCAACCGGTTGCTCTGATTTCGAGGTCTTGGTTGGGTTTGATGCCTACTAATTGGCTCAATATAATTTATTGGGGATATTTTATTACAGGGATGAGGAAACTGGTGGGAATGATAAGGATTGCGATAATTAGGATCATACCCATAATCATGCTCAAAATCATTCTCATACCAAGAATTTGATTTTTGTCTATTTCTTTCCTCATTTTGCTCTTTAAGCTTAGTTATTGTTTTATTTAATTCTTCAATGGATTGGAGAAATACGCCCGAGTTCATTATGGATTATGGGATGGGTTCGCTTCTTAGTGGAGTCGCCAGGTGAAATACTAAACAAAATCATCGAAAGATATGTTGTTGGGGAAGTATGATGCGAGAGAGAGAAACAAGTGAATTTAAGATTATGCAAGGAGAAATGCATTCACTAAATTTAATCCGGATGCAATATGATTCAGAAGATAAGAGTGAAGTACTACTCGCAGACACCAGAGGTAAGCCTCTACCTCCCCGACAATGACGCCAAAAGATGTTATCACATAGGGTGTAGCTACCCACTAGAGTTATCCCATCTAGGACGGTAAAGGTGGGGTAGCTAACCGGTGACATCGCGGGCCTTGTCCACTATGGATGAAAGGTAGTTGTCACACCGGACGAGCTCTTGTCACTTTAGATCACTTCGGAAAATGACCAAGGGGGAGACCCTACTAGCCTGAGAGGGCTAGCGAACCTACTCAGAACACTCCTAGAGGTATGCAACGAATGGAAGAGGAGAGATAGTAAGTGAGGGAATCTAGATCTATGGAAAGGATGTGGTAAAATGGTTAAGGCAAAGTTGGGGAGGCTTAGAGAATAGGGAAAATGGCCCAACTTAAGAAGGAAAGTACCGCAACGAGTTAAGCAAAGTAGATCTAGAAATATCTAGCCATATGCAAGAGAAACTTAAAGGACCCACTTATGATTTTATGCAAAAGTGGACGAAGTGGACCCAAGAGGGTAGATCAGGGCATGGAATGACTAGATTCGGGTGCTTGGAGGATAGATCTATAAAAATCAAGTGGGTTCAAGCATACCCAAATGACAGATCTGAAGAGATCTAGCCACACAAATGGAAATCCTAATGGGACCCACCTAGAGTTTATACAAAAGAGGACATGGCGGACCCAATAGAGTAGATCAGAGCAAGGAGTGACTAGATTGGGATGCTTAAAGGATAAATTTGTGATTTTGAGGTGGGTTCAAGCATACCCAGTTGATAGATCTGAAATTTTGGCCAGCCACCCAAAGGGGGCACCCCACCTAGAGAGACTAGTGCTAGATCCCAGGGAAAATGGAGTCCGATTCACGTGAAATTAAAGATCTAGGGTTTACTCAACAATCTCCAAGTGGATTTTGATGGCCGACATAAAAAACTCACCGGATGTATCAGATCTACAAAACTAGGGTTTTAAGAAAGAGGGTTTGGTTATGACAATTGGATCAAACCCCTGAAAAATAAAATAAATGCAGACGTACCTAGAAATACTTGTTACTAACCTTGTATGACGATGATCTTTCCTTTCCGATCAATTACGAGCGTTTTCTATGCCTCTCCAAGTGAAATCGCTACCTCCTTTCAGATGCCAAGCGCTCCCTCCTCCTGTAAAAGGATCTACTATGAGAATTGATTTACAAAAGGATAGATGAAATGACGGAGAAAGATGAAACAAAGAACATCAAGATGGCCGCAAGACACAATAATGATACTCCTTGAATCAAAGACAACTTGAGAGGACACTATGGAGCTCAGTCACAATAGCGCCCCTACCCAAACGCTTTCTTCGCCAGATGGATGGAAACCTGCAAAATTATTAGAAATGCATAGATCCGCAAGATTGCTAGTGAGAACAAGAATTTTCAATCTCCATACAAGACATTCGACAAAGCTTCCAAGAGTTTCTGCAAAATATTTTATTAATCCAAGGGTTTGAGAGCCAAAAGTCCCTTTACAAATGAGAGAGCCTCTCAATATACATATCTCTCAAGTACATAATACCTATATCCAAAAAGATGAAGGGTCAAGATCATAAGATAAAATCATCCTAATCTCTGGCTAAGATTAGCCGAATACATCTTACATGGATCAACTCACTAAAAGAGGAGGGCACATCACTATAAATGCCCGATGAGGGGGCGCACCACATAAAATATGACTAATGACCACAAAGTAGCACATGGTGGGGCTAGGAGGTTATGTTATCCATCACTAGCATGGCCCCATGGCACAATAACAAGGTGTGGTGGCAAATAATATAAATGAGTGATAAAACTTACCACAGGATTTCCCTCAAAATACATCAAAACACCCTCAAACTGCATAAATCAAGGATGTGTGGACCCTAGGTGAAGTGAAGCTGATGCCGGATAATGAATGTGACCCAAACACTGCGCCTCAGACCAATTCCATGCCATTCCTTTGCCTCAATTTCCCAAATCGATTTCCTCATTAGCCATTTTTTATTATTAAAATGCTTCCTTGGGAACATAAAACAACCAATATCTCACAGGGGACCAAAAACTGAAGCCAAATGACTACACGGATGGACCCGGGACTATGGCAGTATCGTATAATCGGTTGGCTGCACCTCAAGAATCTCTTTGGCACCCTAGGAGAATTTAATTTTTTTACATTATGTTTTATTTTCATTTTCCCTAGGCAAAACTGCTGCAGAAGGCCCAAGAGACCCATTTCTGTCCTGTAACTGCCCGAAACTGAAAACAAGCTGTACCAATGGATTCAAAATGTCCAAATCAATTAGGAATGAGTGCTCATACACAATATGTCCATCACAAAGGTACATCAGAGGCTCCATCCATGTTAGAACCATAATAATAATAAAGCCCGTAAATGCTGATAATCATTGAAATAATACAAGCCATCATAACAAATCACTATCTGAAGCATGAATATGTCTAATGGACACCTGTAGACCATAAATAATCACTATTCATAAACATCTGTCTATAACTCATCCCTAACCTTGCTCATGGCCTGACCAACACTGCGTTGACCAAGTCAAGACTGATCAAATGATGACCCAAGTGCTAAACTCTGATGCTGCAAAGTACAAATGGATCTGCATGCTCGATTATCTATGCTAGCAGTGACACTCAAGTATGATTAGATTTAGTTGGAAAGTATAAGCACAATACATATATAATAATCCAAATCAAAACGATTAGTTGCTTCAAAACAAGAACCTTCCGTGTATACTCATTTATAGATTTAGTCCTTTTGCTAGTCAAGGGTGAAGCGATATTAAAAGAACAAGTAAAGCCAAGGGATCACTTGATAACTCAACACTGTAAGCACCTGAGCTAAAAGAAAGGGATATCCACACACCACATAAGTTGGACTAGGTGGACAATAGGGCATGGCAGTGTCCAACAAATAGGTGGAATGATGAGAAGGCTCCACTAGACTCTAGACAAGCAACCTTTTTATACTTTATTTGCTCAACATTTATTAGACTAGTTAACCTCTAAAGGTAGGTTCCTTGGTAAGCCTTCTGAGCTTCTAGATAATGACAAAGACACGACCTTCTTTGGCCAATCTCTCCCTGTTTCCCTATGGGGGAAAAAGAGTCGTACATTATACAAAGAATGAGTGCTCATCCTCTAGCCATCAACTTTATTTCTTACTGCTAACTTGCCAGTGTCCAAGAGCAGGTGCCCTGGAAAGCCTTCTTGGCTTCCAGAAAATGACTAAGGCTCAGCCTTGAGGGGCTTGCCTCACCATGATACCCTGTGGGGATAAATGAGCCCTACACCATACAATGGATGAGTGCTCATCTCTTAGCAACTGGCTAGTTTTATTTTTTATTTCCAATAGTGTTTAGAGACACTTTTATTTTGCTGGCAGGGCATCCATTTAGAATAACTTTAAGCTCCGATGCTTTAGTGTCTAAAAACACTTCTTTGGTAGGACTATTTGTGTTCAAGACCTAGAGGTAGACATTCCCTGTGATAAACATCACATAAACCAACACCGAGACACTATATTATACATGGAGATTTATTCCAACATAGAGGTGAAGGTGGGGGAAATCCCAGATGTTACTAGTCAAGTTACAAGTCAAGGATAATAAATCAACATGTGAAGGAAACAGATAGATTTAGACAGTGGAAATGATGCCAAGACTAGCAAGCTATGTGCCTAAAGGGGAATGACCAAATACATACTAGAAGTAGGGCAAGGCCAATGGGTATATAAAACAATCTCTCAATCAAAACAACTAGATCATTTATACTTTAGATTTCAAGTAAACCAAGATAAAGTATTGCCAACATATAATCAACATCAACCGAGTCTCACTGCCAAAATAGGTAAGAAAGCAACTTCAAAATCCATATGCACAAACCATAATATCACTTGGGTCATATACATGCACTGGATCTGAAACCAATCTGAAGATCACTGGAAAAATTGTTGCTGCTACATATCGTGGGCACTATAACAATCTCTGCTCTAGGTCATGAAGGAATGGCTAACTCAGTCATCGAATTTGGGGTCATGAGGCTCAGTCATGGCATAGAACTGATCAATCTGGATACTCTGGATTTGATGAAAGTGGGAGATCATCAACTGGTGGCTCATCTATTGCTGATCTCATAGTAAAGGACTGGCTCAAAGAACTGATCAGTACTGCTCAGGAACAAAAGTAGCCCAACTAATATATATGTGACAACAGTATGTAGAGAGGTTGATGTGCTTGATTGAATGACATTCCCTTAACCTCATACATGATAAATTCCAATGGAAACGTTGCAATCTTGGAATCTTGAAAACTGTTAAGTCTGTTGAATTTTTGAGTGGGATCTAAAACTCTACTTTTGCATATATGAACTCTGATGAGGTTGGAACCTGTTATCACATATATTGTAGCTGGGCTACCAGGATGCAACATGTAGCATCCAGATTGTTTCTCTTTATTTTTTGAGTGAGACATATTGATGGGGATACAACATGGATCACATTGTACAACATGAGCCATTCAGAGGCCTTATTAAACAACAGTTACAAAGTATTTCCTTACGAGGACTGAGATCTCCTTTTCCTTTGAGATGACTTAAGTGGCGACCTAGTTCATTCGAGCAGAGCAGCAGATGTGGTACACAGTTTATAGATGGGCATATCAGATAGAGACAGGTATATGGTGAGATCAGGTATATGGCTCCTTGGTTGATTTTGCTCTATGATGTATACTAACACCTTGGACTTATTATGCTATGATGATTATGGTGACCTATGTTTGTATTACATGTGTACTAGTGCTTAACTTGTGTCGAGAATGATTAATGAATTTGATGTTGAAGACTGTTGCTTATGCCATGCTTTACACAACTTTTAAACTTTAGTGCTATGCTGGTTCCATGTATCACTTGTTCTCGTCCATACATTTCATCCATAACTGATTTCCTCCCATGACTTTTTGTTTGATTGAGACTTGTGAGATTGAAGATCTTTCCCCCATTTTGACCCCTATGCAAGATAGACTCCATGTTTTTTTATTGTCTCTGGTATGAAGTATGTGACTTGGCCAATGTGGCCAAGTTTACTGGATGGTTTTCCTTCAGTCCTTGAAGCAAGTGCTCCACCCAACAGTGTCTTTAGACACTAAAGCATTGGAACGCATAAATGCTATATCTAAATGATGCAAAGTATGAATGCTATAAGTTAGTCAGTGGCCAACGGATAAGCACTTATCCATTGTATGATGTAAGGCTTATTTGCCCTCATAAGGGAAACAAGGTGAGGCAAACCCATCGGGGCTATGAATGCTCGGTGGCAGCGGGGCTAGGCCTTAGTCATTTTCTGGAGCCTAGAAGGCTTTCCAGGGCACCTGCCTTTGTAGGATGACTACTATCTTATGTTGAAGTTAAATGTGTTTGGAAAGTTAATGGTCAAAGGATGATCACTCATTCATTGTATAATGTTCGACTCATTTGCCCCTATAGGGTAACAGGGTGAGATTAGCTTGCAAAGGTTATGTCTTTGTCATTTTCTGGAATCCTAGAAGGCTCTCCAGGGCACCTGCCTTTGAAGGTTGACTAGTGTTATAAATTTTTAAGTCTTTGTTTAAATGGAAACTTGCTAGACCCTGAAGGAAACAATCCCAAGTACTTTATCCATTTGTGAGACAACCACCATCCTCTATTGCTATCTGTCATGCATACGTTATTATGGTTGTGTGTACTTGTCATCATTCGGAGAGATCACATGGTCAAAATCAACTAGAGGTCATCACCCGTTTACCTTAGCCTTGTTTTCCATCTTCACGTAGCACTAACAAATTGTTTAAACTTTGTGAGTATGGCATATGCAAAAGACTTCCAAGAAATTCAATGATTACTCAAAGACACCTGTATATCTTGTTGGTTATTATTATTTATTATCGTCACCATGATTTTGAATGGCATGATTTAAGTTGGGTTATAATATACATCTTGGAGTAGTTCTTACCTTGGATGCATGCAGGTTCACTCTAGTTAGACATCTCACCTTCAGTTTGGGTAATTTGACTTGGTCAACTCAGTTGACCTAGTCAAACACGGTTCCCAAGGCAATGACTAAAAATTTGACAGTGTTTATATTTGCTCCAGACATGCCAAGGACCAACACTACGGTTTCAGTTTTCAGAGTTTGGCGCCATATTTCATGATTAGTGATTTTTATAACTTTAGTATTGGCTAGATGTTATTTTTATTACAGATTGCAGTTATTATGGTTCTCCTAGGGAGCCACAGCGCCCTTGGGGGTATGAGTAGTCACTGGCACCATTCTACTATGTCTCTAGACGCCTCTGTGCAATCAGTTTTCCCCAGTTCTCAGCTTGAATGGAGTTATGGTGATTATTATTATTTTTAGAGGATGTACCACCAAAAAAATGAACTAGGAAATCACTGAAGAAATCGATTTGGCTTGTGTGGTTAAGAAAATGGCAAGGGAATTTCTCCAGATCATTTATTATGGCTCTCCGAACACTTCTACACCAATTTCATCCATTTTCATGATCCCGATTATTATTTTGGCTCTCTTAGGGAGGACGTCCCCTATAGAGAGAAATTGGTCAAAATGACAAAATAAAAGTGTGTAAATCAAGTTATATCTTTAGAATATGTATGGGGGGACCCCCTAATACCCCCCCTCCCATGTCCCCTAAGTGTCAAATTTGCAAAAGTAATGATTTATCATGTTGTAAAAATGGGCTTTATGAGGTAATTTGCCCCCCTCTTGACTTAGTCATGTTGATCCATGTATTGATCCGTGTAAAAGTGATCTCCATCGTTGATGATGTTTTAATATCAACCGTTGGATGAAAAAGTAAGTTAGGGTTTGTCTCTCTCAAAATCTATAAAAAGAAGAGACCCCCCTCATTGTATCCCATCGGAAATTTTGGCTCTTGGCTTATTGGAATAGAGAAAATTCGTTTGTGAGAAATACTTGTGTTCTTGTGGATGGGATGTCGACAATTGTGATTGAAAATATGTTTCCTTTGCACTGAAAGATCTTTGGGAATAATCTAGCATATTTTTTGTGGATTATTATTTTATTGCAGGCAGAGAGGTCGTCTTGGAGAGACACATCATTTGGGGAGACCCACTGTTTGTTTCTCTTATGGATTTGTTCTGAACAGGGGGTGATTTTGTCTTTGACCAATTATTTATGTTATCTTTTTTTCTCTCGTTTGCAGTAGTTCATTTTCTTGCCGATCTGATTGATTTTTCCTTGTCTTGGCAGGAAGAGGGACACACTTCTCCACTTGGGCGTTTAGTTGGATCTTCATCAAGACTTTCATTTGATCTGTGCGGGAGTAATCCTCACCTTTCTGGCATTCATCTATAATTTCCAGGTACGTTTTCACAAGGTAGTTTCTTCTATCTCCATTATTTCAATCCACCCGGTCTTAATAAAATTAAAACCCTAGTCTTAAAACCCTGATCCTTTAGATTTGTAGGTTCTAGTTTGAGGAGAGCTTTGAAACTGAAAACCCACTTCTTAAATAATTTAAAACCCTTAGTTCTAAACTTTCATGATTATTGGACTCCATTTGCCCACCTAAAGCACTTGTCTTCCCATAGAAGAGGGACGCCCTCCTTGGGGAAGTGGCTATTTTGAATTTCGCAAACTGGGTATTGCTAGTTTCAACTTTAGTTGCCTTAACTAACCTCTAGCAATCAATCCCGTGTCTAATTTTGTTTAATTTCACCATTTATCCTTAGATTCGATTTTCATGCTTCAAACCCTAGGGTAAATTGGGGATTTTCACATAGACACTCTTCTCCTTTTAGTAACCATTCAAAAATCTAATTAAATACAACACTAAGAGATCTAATCAAGATACCTTGGGTTATCTACTTGTTTTCCTCATTTTTAGGGTTATCTTGGTCTTAAGGATGCCCCCTAGGCTTAGTATCTTCACTGAGTCTAAAGTGCTGATATCCTTGACTGGTGTGACATTTGAGTTCTTTCATAGGTCTTGGATATTGTAGTTCATGAATTTAGTTTCTTTTCCCCTCTGCCATCTGTTATCACCAAACTTGTAGTTGCCTCTATGAGGTGGATCTAGGATGGACGGTAGAGGGATAAGCAACTAAAGAGGTGGAACCAAGACAGCCTCAACTTCCAAATGGATGGTTGTCACGCCAATCGAGGCAATATTCATTTGATGTTGTCTTAGCCCAAGACAACAATGGGGGATACCTAGATCTATTTCCGACAGGAGAGATCAAACCAAAACACCAGATCAAATCAAATGGAGTTGAAGTACGTAAAGTGTAAGGTGGAGTAAACCCTAGATCTATGGATGAAGTCACAAGGTGAATTAGGGCTTGGATCAGGGGTTTATGAGAGATGAAATTTGATCCAAGTTCAAAATACAAGTGACCTATAAGCTTATTACTAGATCTGAGATGAAGGTACTAGCAAAAGATGAAGATATCCTTTGCCTTGAGAAACGTGACCAATGCAGGGAGGGGAAGAACAGGATTGGGGCTATCTATTACCACGGGGTGAACTCGAAAGAAGGTATGACAGTGTCAAAGCACCCGAGCCACAAGGAAAAGATTAAATCGCAAGAGGAGGCAACATAAGAGGTAGCGCTAGGGCTTAGAGAACAGTTCCTTGGGATTTGGGCCAAATGGAGTCACTTTAGCAAAACTTTTTTGAAAACCCACTTAGGGTTTGACCTGATCTACAAAACCCATAAATGGTTTGCCCTGAGATCAAGCGGGTTGATCCATAATATTTTTTATTTTTTTAATATTTAGGGTTTTAACATGAAAATGAAGATGCCAATGGATTGAGATCTAGAAAAGAAGCACTAACTTGTAGATCTTACCTGGAAAACCTTGTAGATGCCTTGATGATGATGATCTATGCCGTCCCGATCAATTTGAGAAGATTTGAGGAAGCTTTTATGTAAAATGATCTGCCTAAGGAAGCCAATGCACCCTCTCTCCTGCACAATAAACGTCAACCATATCAGATTTGATGCGTTAAGAAAGAAGATCAAATGCTACAGAAAAATAACAAGATGAAATCATAGATCACAATGATGCTAATGAAAACCCCTTGATACAAGCGAAGCCAATCAAAGCGAGTTGAGGAGCCCCTGCAAAAACGCCCAAGTTGAAGTCGCCCTCCTGTAGACAAGACAATGTTTCTACAAAATATAGATCTCATAACAAATACCCAAATGCTAGGAAGCAATAGATTTTCCAATCACGATCTAAGAACATCAGATGCAAAGGAGATCCAAAAATTTCCACAAGAATTCTATTATCCAGATCAAAGAGCCAAAGACCTTGTACAAATGAGAAGCTCTCTCCTTTAGATAGGAATGAGAGAACCAAAATCATAACCACTTTTCAAATGGGTGGCTAAGATTAAAAGATTAAAATTTTCTAATCAACGGTAGAGATGAGCTCAACATAGAGTACATGGATCAATACAATAATATAATATAAAAATGGACCAAATCACCCTATGAGAGGGGATCCCACTCAATAAAAAAATAAATAAAGCTCATGGTGGGTCCAGGGAGTGTTAACTAACTCTCCTAGTGTGTCCCCATGGCACAATAAAATAATATAATTTTTTAAATGCCAAAATAGTGCCTTTTTGAGGAAATCGTGAGCCTCCAAAAGTTCCAGAAAATAATAAATCATGCCGAAAAGATGGATGTGGGTCCATCCAAGTGCTGAAACTGCTGGAGGAGAAGTGGAAGACATCACTCTCATTATCAAAACTCATCCCATGCCATTTCCTTGCCTCAGTAGCCCAAATTGAATTCTTCAGTAGCCATTCTAATTATTTTAATTCTACCTCGGGAAATGTGATATGCCCAAAATTGCCTCCTAGGGTGCCTGTGTTATCCAATTGAACCCACCAGACTCTCTGGGAGGGGGGTAATATGGTAAAAACAAGTGGCTGAACCACCCCCTCCTCATACAGCGCCCTAGAAGATCCAAACAAATCATCTCTCTGCTCAGGCAGGCCATCGAACATGGCAAAACTGTACCAGAATGGTACATTGAGCCAAATCATCCCTGTCACTGCCCAGAACTAAAAGCAAGCTGTCTCATTGGACTCCAAGGAGTCCAAATCCATCTAAGGTGCATACTCATACACCCTATATGTCTCTACATGATCATCTATAATATTCAATATACCCAGATAGACAAAATAATAATCTGTAAATGACCACATAATAAATAATATAACCTAGGCTATCATCCATCCGCTGCAAGTGTTCAAAGGCTAAAACATGCTCTACAAATCATTCAAGTAACAATTATAACAAGTAGCAATCACTTCACTGGCGGTCTATCAACCAAATATATAGGGTTTCATTTATTAATTATAACTTAGACCAGACTTTCAAGACCATACTCACTTCATAGTTGTAATCAATTTTCTAGTGAGGGGTGAAGGCTAAAGTTCAAAAGGCTAAGCCAAAGGGTGACCACCAATTCAACATTGTGACACTTTGGATATGGAAAGGGGATACTCACTATAGCATCTAAGTCACCTGGTTCGAATTCGTGTTCGAGTTCGACGACCTTGAAGTTTGCCAAAAATTCGGTAATAAAAATTTTGGTAATAAAATTCGGCATTAAATTCGACAGTCTAAAATTTGAAAATAAAAAAATATATATAAATTTTTTAATAAAATTTAATATGCAATTAAAAATACATATATAAAATATATGCAATTATAAAATTATGTCATTTAATTTAATTGAATTATATATAGAATTATAGAATAATATATGAAATTTTATTTTATTTTAAAATTAATATACAATAAAATCACTCACGAAATTCAATTAGACTATCCACCTATAAATTTCACAGTGACGTCAGTGAACAAATATAATAGATTACGTAGGTTTCATTAAAATCACTGAATAATCACCGCCATATCTTAGTCACGCCAGAGATCACAGGGACTCCAGGCTCTGCCACTTCCATAGAAACTATCATGAATTGAAAGACAATCTCAACAAAATCATTTAACTCTTCACCTCATAAAGCTTAACAAATAACGATCAGATTTTTATGAATAAGTGAATTTCCAATAAAAGATTGGCATGGAACCGTCACGATTATGTGGAAACGCCACATTACATTGCCAGATATCAAAGAAAATACATCTCCGGCGCGTGTATGAGTTTTGGTTTTGATAATCCACATTTCACGACGTATATACTCGCGGAGGTTAGGGATTATGGGGTTGGCTACCCGAACGAAAAGTAAAATGAATTTACGCTGAAATCCGACCCATTATTTACGCTGAAATCAACCCATTATTTAGCTATTTAAAACTCATTCATGAAATTCGGCAAATTTTTCTGGCGATTTTCAACGGATAATTCGTCTTCCACTAAAATTCGGCGATTTTCGAATTTTAAGGCGAAAAATTGCCGAATCCGGTGACTTAGTATAGCATATGTCGAACAAGCAACAACACAGGGGATGGCAGTGTCTCACAAATGGATAAGTTACGTTCAAAGGTGCTTATTCACCTTGACAAATGTTCACAATCCAAATCAGGCCAACAATCCTTAGATATAACTTTAGGAACCATTGCTTTTTTGGGCCTTTGATTTTCCATAGCCTTGGTCCATGCATTTATTACACAGATTTTTATTATTTTAGGCTTCATGCATTCATGTATGTTTAAAAACATTACTTTTCATGAATGTTTTTAAGATATTCGTTTCATTATACTTTAAATCCAATTTCACTAGACTTGCCTTGCATTCATGTATGTTTAAAAACACTACTTTTCATGAATGGGCTTTTTCATAAGATATTCATTTCATTTCCAAATACATTGTGTTGATGGCAGCGCTACTTGTTTTAGGTTTAGCCAACACAACCTAGGCAACTCAGAGTCGAGACACAAATAAACAGGGAAGCTTATCCAACAAAGAGGCTATAGTGGGGAAAGGTCCTTCATGCCACAAGTCAAGTAGTAGGTCGGGTCGGAAACATCACTGGAAGGTAATGGATGGGTGGAGATAGTGAATAATGAAACCAACACTAGCAAGCCAAAGTATGGTGGGAATGACTACCTCTATTCTCCCTAAGGAGGGTAAAACCAATGAGTATGGATCAAGAACTTCTAGGTCTGAGTAAGGACATACATACATAATATCAATACATCCAAGTCCACATATTCATACGACCGCCAAATCATGACACTAGATGCTAATGCATGTCATAAGAATCAGTTTAAGAACAATAATAACCATAACACAAGATAATATAAGCCAAGTCATAAACATGCAAATAATCCATCTAAACCAACATTTGTTCAATGAGAGAACACTGATACAACTCTGGGCACTACTAACTGCTCTGCAAATGGCTAAATGACTACATCAGTCCTCAAATTTGACTGTCCTGAGACTCAGTCATGGCATGGAAGAATACTATAGTCCATTGATCAAACAATGATCCATCATAGATGCTCATCTCAGCATCTCATATGTAGGGGAACTAGCTGAAAAGTGTACTGAAATCTGAAAAATAGAATATGGTGGCCCGACTACTATATATGTGATAACACCATCCTGGACAGGATCACATTACGGGGCAACTACGAGATTCGTGATAACAGAACCACTCTCAAACATTTTGAAATAAATAATGGTAATGTTAAAAATTTAAGTAAATTGATAGAAAATGAAAGTTACAGAAAATACCACTTTTACTTTAAGAATTTAATATTTCCATTACTACTGGAGCGCTTCGAATCCCCCCACTTCACTGGTGCATGCTTCAAAAGAGGGAGACGAGCTCCCCCTGCGTTTCCTTAAGTTTCTCCAAATTGGGGACGAGGAGAAACGTTTCGCTTGGAGCCCCCAAATCCCCGGGGCACAGGGGGCGAGGGGGGCGCATCCTCGACCCTAGGGAATGCGTCCCCATGTAACACTGCTTATCAATTAAGTGCATTAACCATTGACTTAACAAAGGGCAATAATCACTTGTTAGATAAATCCAAATGTCAGATTATTAGTTATTAGTGATTAGAGTTCAAAGTGATTAGTGGTTAGAACCACTGAAAATTTCGTCGTATTTTTTATTAATTTCTTTAGGTGTAACAAGGAAAAACTTAATTTTGGAAATTACTGAAAATAGTAAAAGTTGCAGAAAATTTCAAAATTATAACTAGGAAAATCACCAAAAATAACACTTTTACATATCAATTTTTTCCAACTAACTGTAATGAATTAGAGTTGTATGTTACTGGAAATTGCAAAAAATTGCAGCAAAGTTTCTAGTTTCAGTCCGGTTCTAGTCTGTTCTTAGTTTTTGGGGTCCACTGGTTCAATGACCAATCCAGTTCATATAACTTTGCATTGCAGCTTGTATGTTTCAGCCTTATTTTCCCTCTTTTCATCAATAGGATAGCCTCCCATGAGTCTTGATATCACACTACTTGTAGTTTCCCCCCAAAAGTTATCCTATCCATGATGGTAGAGGAGATGGGAAGCTAAAGAGTTGACCCTCGAGGATCTTGATACCTAGATATGGATTGGTTGTGACTCTGATTAGGATTCTCTTCACTTTTAGCCAAATAACTATACGACCAAGGGGGAGACCCTGATTTAACCTTTTGGGAAAGACCAAAAGACAAGATACCGAAAAAAGTGGCAAAGTGAAAGATAGAGATATCTTGACTATGAAACCCTAGGTCAAATGGATAGCTAAAGAGAGAGGCTTAGAGGATTGGTAAATGATTACAGAAGTTGAAATGCAATCCAAATGATTATTTCTTGTAGCTTAGTAAATTACAGTGATTTGGGTTAGGAGTGCTAGTTGAAAATAACCAAATTGCTACCATTGGGGGATTGAGATATGCAAATTGGAAATGTCCAGAGTAGAGGTTGGATTCATAGTTAGAGGCTTCCTAACACTTGATTAAATTGCTTGATAACAAGGTATGGTAGTGGAAAGAGATCACAAGCAAAAAAACTAGTGACAAACAGTGAAAAATTGCCTTCCTTCCACAAGGGCGACTTAGCTGTTTGGATTAGTGTCTTACGAAATGGGCTAAGGGGTCTCAAAAAGCTGACGCCCTACGGGATTTAGAGGTTTTTGGCACTCACGATAAATACTAAAGTGGCGAAAATTTCAAATTTGAAGCACAATGACGGGGATAATTTTCATAGTTACTACAAATAAAGGTTTTAGTAAATTTTATTGTGATGACAATGGTATAGAGTGAAAGACAAAGAAAAATTATGGTGAGACTTACTCGGATCTTGAGAAATGCTGAGAGTTGATGCTTTGTTTCTAATGTGTCCAACTTGGAGAATAAAATTTGATGCCCCAGCTTGCTTCTAATTTCCCCAAGTGCGCCCTCTTGAAACCAAACAATCAAAGTTAATTTGATTCACAAGAAGACAATTTGTATACAAAGAAATCCAAAGAGATATATAATGATGAGATTGGCAATGAAAGATACTCATTAGAGGAAATTTGGGGTCTAAAATGGGTCTTATAAGAAAACGTGCCAACAATAAATTTTGTGAGTTGGTATTCATGAACCAATAGAATTTCAATAAAATGAGTCAACCATAATGGTTGAATTGACATATTTGTCATAAAAGAAACTATTTTTTTTGTTCGTATTTTCGACATATTTCTCTATGTTTTTATTCAAATTCCGAGCGGGAAAGCTCGTTGGATGCGGAATTTAATTCCGCATCCAACGAGTACCCACACTGCATACTTTTGACAGACCCTACTACCCCAAAAATAAGAAATACTTGAAAAAACGTGATGATGACTGCATACTTTTGACGGACCCTGCTACCCCAAAAATAAGAAATACTTGAAAAAACGTGATGATGATGTCATCATCACGTTTTTTCAAGTATTTCTTATTTTTGGGGTAGCAGGGTCCGTCAAAAGTATGCAGTGTGGGTACTCGTTGGATGCGGAATTAAATTCTGCGTCCAACGAGCTCTCCCGCTCGGAATTTGAGTAAAACCACAGGGAGATATGTCGAAAATACGAACAAAAAAGTAGTTTTTTTCTTTCTTCCTTCAAAATTAATAACTATTATTTTATTATTTTCCTGAGGAGGCCCATTTTAGACCTCAAATTTCCTCTAATGCATATCACTCCCTGATAATCAACGATTTGAGAGAGAGAGAGAGAGGGATCTCTACACCACTGCGTCCTCCACCAAATTGCCCTTTATTGCAAACAAATGAGAACACCACAATTTTGCTAGAAAAAAACAAGAGATCCATCTCCAGTGTCAAAGAGAAACAAAAACAACAATATCCTGAACTTCTACCACAAGATGCACAAGTATTTTGTCCAATAAAGATTTTCTATTATCTCTTCAATCCAAGAGCCAAAGTCCATTTACAATGAGGGGTCTTCTCTCTTAAATAGATTTGAGAGAGACTAAATCCATAATTAACTTTTAAATCGATGGTTGAGATTAAAATATAATACAATGACGGTCAATGGTGAATATTTAATTTCACACTCAATACATGGATCACTAGACTATGAGGGGGCCAGAGTTGCCTTATAATGCCCAAATATAAGATACAAACGATATAACATGAAAATACATCATAAATGTCACCTTAGGGGCCAAGTGTGCCTTCTAGGGACATAACATCATCTTTCCACAAGGTACAAGATATAACATGATACTTCATCAACTAGAAGTGCGCCCTCCTCTAGGATGTGTAAATTGCCGAAGGGAGGAAAAACTGAACAACCCACATGGAAAATGTGTCTGGAGAACCTCTAGAACCATAAGAACACACCCAAGTCAAATCTCGGTCGTTCATTAACCCATCGTTTCACTTGCTAATCCATGGTCACTTTGATAATTTATAATTAAACTACTGAAATACTCTGTTAATACTCAATATGCTCATAAAATCATTTTTCGTTGTTCAAAACATTGAAATAAATACCCGAATGAACTCAGAAGCATCAAATCCACTAATGGTGACTAGTCATACACCATGGAGCAACCTGTGATACCATCTATAAAGAATTTCCACCATTTTGTAACTAAAATTGGCCCATCGTTTTGATAAAAATAATGGTAATGAACCAATTTCCATGAACTGAAGTGTAGAAACATCTAGTTGGCCTCCAAAGGAACCAAAATACTTCAATCAAACAATAATAGGCACATCCATCTACGAGTCGTGCTCGTTGAGCAAGTCTAAGCATTGACCAGGTCAAAATTGATCAAATATGGTGACTGAGCCAAAGTCTGAGTGTCTTTGCATACATAAAGTATCGATGATGCTTTCCAAATTATATTTGTAGCAGAGTTAAATCATTAGCAATACAAAGCAATGGTGAACAATAGAGCAAAACATATAACATGGACTTAAATTGAATTAGTTGCACAGTAACAGTGAAGTCCTAACCATATGCTCACTTTCACATTCCCTCCCTTATACAATATAGATCATACCTCACTACCCTGGGTGAAATGGAAATAAAAAAGGCTTGGTCAAGTGGGGGTTTGACTTATAGGACTAACTTTGTGATCTCTTAGATAGCATGGGAAACATGAGACCAAAGTGACATGTGTAGGATAGAAGAAGATTAGGGAAAGGAGGTATCTCACAAATGGGTAGAGTGCTTAGAAGGCCTCCAATTGCAAGACTTTATTCTAATCACTCACTGTTCATTGCTAGTCTTGACTTTCTTCAAGCTTTTTGATTAGCCTTTGATTTCTTCAATTTGTGTTGAAAAACACAACCAATTGCGGCTTCTTTATTTGTGTTGAGAAACACAACCATTTGCAGCTTTTTCATTTCATTTCATGGCTTGACATTTTGGCCTGCATTCCTTTAGATTTAGCATTTATGCGTTTCGATGCAATTTTATGAGGTGTACTTGATTCGAGGACTAAGGGAGACACCTCCAATGACCAACACAATCATAACAGGTCTAACCATGTAGCCACACACTCTAGAGCTGAGACACAAGTAAACATGGGGTCTATCCAAGCACAAAGGTCACAGTGGGGAAAAGTCTTTGATTTCACAAGTTTAAGTACAAAGTCAAAGGGTTCGATTCTACAACATGGAATAATTGGATGGACGAAAAAGACAAATGAAGGCCGTGCCAGTAATAGATGGGAGATGATCTAGATAGTACAAAGGGTAACCCTACTCTTGACTCTTGAGCATATACTTAAGACTTAACACTAAAACCATTTAACCAATTTCAATTTTTAGTCCAAGAAAAACCAAAAATACAAAATCACCACTGCTACAACCACATATGACTAAGTCACATCTACTAAGATAATTAGGAAAGACAAAGGAAACAAAACCTCATGCCATGTACTTGCTCAATCACACCTGCATCTGGATCTGCAATACCTCTGATAGTCTGGAAGACAAGGAAGATATATCAGCTGGTTGCTCTGCTGCTGTAATAAGTGAACCAATGGCCTAACAAATGTCCCTCCGAGATCATGAAGAGGGATCGGAAGTGACAAGGGTACTCTGATGTCACTGCTCCAAATAGTCTAGCTTCCTCTGTATGTACTCTGCCAATGATTATCATGCAGGAAATGGAGGCTCATCTAAACTTTAAAGGACTGGCTTTGGCCTGGGACAACTGCTCTGAACTGATAGTAGCCCAGCTACTATAAATGTGCTAACAAGTCTTATTCGACACCTTATGCCAAATATACTTTTCGTAGGCATTAGTCTTTCTTTCAACCACCATTTAAAACATAAAAAATCCAATCTTTATTTTTGTTTAACAAATCTGAAAATCACATTTCAATATCATACTTCAGATTTGCCTCAAAGTTTAGAAACTTATCACTTGTTGTATCTCGAACTAGACTTAAAATTCAGCAATACAAATCTGCAATATCTCACTTCAGAAATATCCTAGGCAGATTTACTCTAAATCCCAAATTCTCTACTTTGCTCTATATTCACTTGAACTCAGTGTGCTTAGGGAAGTCCCCCTTGTGTTGGTGACAAACCAACCTAAAGTGAGGGAAAGCACTGCAAGGATGACAGTGGTAGCCTTTCTGAGTTCCTCTCGGGGTTTCACTTCATGGAGACTTTACACCATAGGTGACATTTCGAGTGGTAACAGCACGTACAACCATTTTGTACTTTTGTATCTAAATAATGTAATCTGGGTCTTTGAAGCAAACGGGTTGGTTTCTAGAAAAGCACACGTTCAAGGTAGAGTTGGTGTTACTTTCTTACTTGGCCCATATAGAATAGGGATCTTGGTAGGATCCAAAGTTATGTATGGTTGACTTCAAAAATTAACACCATATTTTATAAGTAATATATTATGCACAAATGGTTTTCTTGTTCTTTTCTTATTCTAACGCATCAATATATATAGGGATCTTGATAGGATCCAAAGTTAACTATTTGTTGACTCAAAAAATTAACACCAGATTTTATAAGTAATATTATGCAAAAATGGTTTTCTTGTTCTTTTTTTATTCTAAGGTGTCACTATATATCATTATTTGCGACATTATAGAACAGCATGGTAGGTGTACTCATATGAATTTGCATGTTTTTTGCAGTCCTTTCCTCTGTCGGTGGCATCAAGGTAGATCATCCTGGAATGAGCACTGGTAAGTGTGTTAGAATATCTCAAATTTAATGCTTGCTGCTTGCTATCTTCATTTATGGGATATGGATATCTTATTGTGATTAGTTTTTGTTCTTATTGTGGCATCATGTTCTATGGCTATTTTTAATATTTTTTATTCTTATTCTAATCTGGCACTGTTATCTAATTTTCAATTTATGTTTCATTGCAAAGCTGTGACATTTTCCTCAGCATGTCAAACAAGATTATATTTACTGGAAGGAAAGAAAAATTATTAAACATGAAGATTTGTTGTAACTAGAGTCAAAATAAGCAATTTATACTTCTTGTAGCTTATCTCTCTTTCTTTTCAGTCTGCCTCTGTGCCTTCTAATGCTAAAATTACATACCTACAACAATTCAATCCAACAAGCCTCATCAAATGACTACCTAAAAGGAACTTGAAAATTGCCTTAAAAAATTTAAGGATTGGACTGTTTTTCCGTTTTCTGTTAATGTTTTTGAAAATGAGGGAGGAAACTGCAATGCCTTATTAGGATTTTTTATAACACCAGGGATGTTTTAATTCTTGCAGCTGCAGTCGTGGCTGTTGCAGTGGTCATCTTGGTTATTCTATTTAGTGTGCAGCATTATGGCACAGACAAAGTTGGATGGTTATTTGCACCTGTGGTTTTCCTTTGGTTCCTATGCATTGGAAGTATTGGAGCTTACAATATATGTAAGCATGATGCACAAGTCTTGAAAGCCTTCTCTCCAGTTTATATAGTGCGGTATTTCAGAAGAGGAAAGAAACATAGCTGGGTTTCTCTAGGTGGGATTATGCTTAGTATAACAGGTAGGTAATTGTTTTCTTAAGAAATAATTCATTTCTACCTCTTGATGTTATCTCAGCACAAAATTTTGTATGCTTAAACAGTGTAACTCTTCTTGCTATAAACTTCATCAGTATTGCAGGTACAGAAGCATTCTTTGCTGATTTGGGCCATTTTCCAACCTTAGCTGTTCAGGTAAGTGCTATTATATTTGGTTGTAATGTGAAGAGGACCTTCCCTACTTTCGTTTTTTATTGTTTGATTCTTCTATATTTATCCCTCTTTTCTTTTCTTTTTAATCTCCCTTTCCCTCTGTGAAAAAAATCTTTGTTCTTAATGCAGATTGCATTTACATCAATTGTGTTTCCTTGCCTGTTATTGCAATATATGGGACAAGCCGCATATCTTATACACCATCAAAACAATGTCGAAGAAGCCTTTCATAAGTCCATTCCAGGTTGGTTTTTTGCATATACAAAATAATACTTTTTTCTAAGGATATCAATCAATTTTGGTTGATGGTTGTTGTATTGTCCTGCAGCCCTAGCTTTTTGGCCTGTGTTTGTAATTGCAACCATGGCTGCTGTTATTGCCAGTCAGGCTACCATATCTGCAACCTTCTCAATCATTAAGCAAGCTATTGCACTTGGTTGTTTTCCAAGATTGAAGGTCCTTCACACATCAAACGACTTTTCTGGACAGATTTACATTCCTGAAATTAATTGGATTCTTATGGTTCTTTGCATCATAGTTACTGTTAGCTTTGACAGCACGCCTCAAATTGGAAATGCATATGGTAAGCTTACAAGCTTTCTTATCACCCTTGCTAATTAGGCGAGTGGCCACACTTTGTGTTGTCTGTTTTGGAGTTCTCTGCAATTTCCATCTACCTGTATGAAAGTAGTTAAAACTTAAGACAGTAAGCATTTCATGAGATAACCTGCAAAGAAAGAAATATTGTTACTTTAAGTTTTTTGTTTTCCTTCCTGTTAAATTGTGAACTTAACCAAGGGATCCACCTCTTCTAAGTATCTACATGTCTATACTCTTTCAGGGTTTAGAACTCTGTTGTAGCTGGAAATAACATTGTGTTAAGAAGCACTGCAGTTTGTTCTCCAACACATAATTGGAACAAGAAACCTTATCTGTAGAATAATATCTGACATTACAGTACAATATTGATTCGTCTCACTAATCCCTGTTGCCACCTTTCTTGCACCTGGGGGGGATTGGTGTGGCAGAAATCTTCAAGCCACTGGGTGTGTCCTTGGGGGCAAGTCTCGAGTTGAGATACTGTCACTCAACTCCTCCGTCTAGGCCAACTCCTAGCGAAGCCAAGGGAGGTGGTTCCTATAAAATAATCAAAGGTTTTTAAGCTAAGAAACAAAAAGATGGATTAGTCTAGGAGTTTGAAATGAAAGATTACTGAAACAAGACTTGCACAGAATTTAGATAACCTCAACAACATACAATAGTATATTCTATCAACAAAATATTCGCTTAAATAAAAGTATGATCATTGCAAGTAGACCAGTTGCTGTACAGGACAATACACCCTTGTAACCTAGGGTCTGGGGTTACCAACTTACTATTAGACTTGCAGACAATCAGCTTTTACAGAAAATGAAATGAGAATAGGAAGAGAGTTTGGCTTACCCGGGTTATGACGGTTGATGCAAGCTTGATCTTCTTTCGCTTCAATCTTCTCCAAAGCTTCTAGGGATGCTTTTATTCACTTGCAAAGAGCCAATTCTTCAAGCAATATCTCATACATATATATATCAGAGGTTAAATGAAATGCATATTAATATCATAATTGAAAACATTTATTAACCAATATACATGAGACAAGCACAATACAAGATTGGAAGAAGAATTCTCTTTATTAACAAATAGTGAATAGGTAATAATACAACCCAGCTTCTGAGACAAGGACTCCTCTGCAACCGAGGACTCTGAGTTCTGCTGCTCCAAGACTCTGAAGGTATACCACCAGCATAACTTTTCTCTTCTAGAATTGATTGATTAGCCCCATCCCAAGGCCTCTATTTATACATTGGGAAATAGAATGGTTTCGCAGGTTAGGATGGTTGAGACAGTTGGGATAGTTATGGATTAAGGCCCAACTAATCTCATCTAATCGCGATTTATATTTTTTAATGTTGAATTAAGGTATACACGAGTGTTTGTATAAGCAAGGCGTGTATGATACGTTTGTTGCTCAAAGGGAACTCACGTACGCAATGTATACGCGGGTTGCAATGCACATAGTCACGTATGATACGGGAGTTGCCATGCACATAGTCGCGTATGTAACCCAAGACTCGGAATAAAAATATATCAGGCTGGTCTGGAGATCATGCACATCTATAGTGTTTTGGCCACTTCAATCCGAATTGTCCTTTTGTGTATCGACATAATGGATGTCAACACTTGGACGGAGAAGAGCCATTTTGGTTGACAATAGATGCCCCCTAATGTGTGAGGTTAGAGGGAAGCGATGGCCGAAATACATTACAATCTTTATCTTGGAGAACTCAGATGTGCAAGGCAGCATATGAAGTACCTGAAACAAATACATATCAATGTCATATACAAAATCATATCTGAGGATGCCATGTTCAATATACTGGAAGTTGGAACACCAGCTCCTTTACAATATTTGATTACATCATATGATACGGGTACAAGACCACGTATATTACAAAGGTGGATCGAAGCCACAATATACAATGATGAGTCTTCAAAATCTGGAAGCTGTGTAACTGATCATAACATAGTCTTGTGCAACTTAGGTTATAAATGTGAACCTAAGGTCTTCATCGAAATCCAAGGGAACTAGTACAATCCTTACCATGTGAATATATGTGTTGAAATCGAACATGGAAATAACTCAATAGATTGTCAATCAATAGGTGAAACTGACAAACTGAAGCAAAGGAGTTCACAAATAATGATAGTGAAACCTAAGGTACCATCGTCAAAACTCTAGGTCTTTGTCTTCAGAAAGTGCTGATGAGAAACTATACTGTGATGAGGAAGGAAATAGATCCTCCAACGGATCACAAGAGTGACTAGGAACTGGATACGGGAAGGTAAACATAAATGATACTCAGATAGGATAACGATGGAATTAGGATAATAATGAGATGCAGGGATAAATCCTTGAACAGTGAGCACGATACAGAGATGACCCAAGGAAGCTTTTAACTTTGCAGATAGGACAACTAAACTTATCTGTCAAGTAGGAGACATGATCAGATTCCCCATGTATAAAGGACAAGTGGAGGAGTAAGAAACTCGAAGTAATACCTGAACTGAAAGTGTACACTGACATGAGTATCGGAAAGTTCAGAGAGTGCTATGTTCAAGGAGGACATGCTGCCACCGTCTGTAACCCAAAAAGAATACTTCTTCCTTATCTTTCCTGTTAAATTTTAACGAGTCCAGGAAAGTCAACTCAAGTCTCTCTTCATTTTTGACAAGCTTGAAGAGGAGAGAGAATAATGCTTGATAATTTTACTGATTCGTGGATTTTACGAGCCCGAACTAGTACATGCTCGTTGGAGTTTTCATATTTCGGGAGTCTGAAAACTCCTTAGAAGACTCCAGGGGGGTCATTTTTCGTCCAATTTAGTCTCCTGAGGCCAAACAAGTATAAACCAATCCACAGAAGAACTCTCTTAGCTTCCGAAGAAGTAAGGTGCACATTTTTTGTACTTAGTCGGGAAGGTCCGAAAAAGGTTAAATTACCACCTACCCAATGCTCCTTCAAAAGCAACATATATCTTGAGTTTTACGAGTGTGAAGGAAAGCAAGATCACTCGGAAAGATCCATTTAATTACGAGAAATGAGGCTTACAACAATAAACTCGATGCTTTGTTCTTTAGGGTTTAACGAGCATGACAAAGACATAAAGTATGCTCAGAATATTTTTCATGTTTAGGTCTAGAGCACGAAAAAGAGAAAAACTAAGCTCATACCGGGTGTTCCTTTTCTGTAAATTTAGTCCCTCAGGTCCGGAAAAGTGATAAACCTATGCCTGATAATACTCTTCTCAATTCCAAAGAAAAGAGAGTATTCCTTTTTCGTATTATTCCACATGGTCTGAGAAAGTGATAACCTACCACCAATGTCGATGCCCATTCACATATTCTTAATGAGCTTGAATGAACAAGTTTACTCGGCAGTCAAGTCTATTTTGAGGAGTTAGATCTGGGCCTGAAGAAACTCCATAAGGGCAGGGAGCCTTATAAAGGGTATTAGCTTGTAAAAAGAGACCTATATTGAGGCTCAATTTGTCGTGAAAAATAGCTAAGAAGGCTCCCCTGAACCTATGACAACTGCGGCATGAGTACCAAAAGACAACAATGTGTTCTAAACTAGGGTACTCATGGAAGGAAAGCCCTATCCACGGAAGAACAATGGTATATACAAGGTAATAATGGTTAAACACCATAGTCTGTGGTTAAAGTAGTGATCCTAAGGTTAAAGCGGATCAAGTATAGATGCAAAAATGCATATGAATGACCAAAATCCTACCCTATATGAGTGAATAACGACTTTAAATGACCTTGCACCTGTTGCATTAGGAAAAAAATGACATGGCATTAGTTCAATTTATAATACAATTTTTGAAACTATAGGGTAAAAACCCACAATTTGAAATTTTTCTATATATAGTCCAAAATAGAAATCAAAACATACCATTTGAAATTTTAACCCAATTTGGCAACATTTTACCTCTAGCTTGGATTGCTCGTTGTGGACAAACTGGTGGTGATTTTCAATTTCGCAAGTGCCAGGTAAGCTAGCTCTCCTTGCTCTTCCATTTCAACCGTTTACATTTTCAATTTTATGCAAAATTTTGATGTTTTAAGCATGTCTTAAGGGGGTCGCGCATTGTACGTGGCTAGGCGACTTACATAGTCACGTACACATGTTTTATACGCGACTTGCCCGAAGGAAAATCGCGTATCATACACGACTTGTCTAAAAGATAGTCGCGTATGCTGCATGACATAGGAAAAATGAAATAGGGCCAAAATTTAAAGAATTTTTATGGATTCTAATGCTAAATCTTGTTCTAATGGGCAGGTTTAAACATGGCGTTGGAGTGGAGGGAGCGGGAACATGAAGATATGGACCGAGATGCACTCCGTAATGCCCCCACTGTGCAAGCATTGCGGCAAAGTGGGTTATTGAAATTCTTTTGTACTTCACCTATGCGGGCCAATGTTCGTTTGCTCGAGTTTTTGATTGGCTACTGGGATCATGACTTGGGGGCCTTTGACCTTCAAGGTGAGACTTTGGAAGTGGCACTGGAAGATATTTACTTCATCACGTGGTTATCTCGACAGGGAACACCTGTCAACCTTGAAGGTACTGGCAGGGGTGGTGATCCCATGAGTGTTCAGGATTACATAAACAGTTACTGCATGCTCGGGACTCAGAAAAAGGGATCATGCATCCCTATTGCACATATTAGTAACTTCCCACTGCAGGTGTTGGCAAGTACTATAGTGAGGGTTGCAAGATCATCATCGCTTCATGTTGCTACTCAGAACCAGATGAGGATTGCTATAGAGTGTCTTTAGGGAACTGTGTTCGATTGGTGTTCGGGAATAATCCCGATCATAAAAAAAAACTCTCTGGCTGCAAGAGAGGCCGGTGGAAGAATTTTGGATATTCCAGTGTATTGGTGGCCTTCTTTTTCGAGAGAATGCCTGCACTCGGCCTTGCAGTACCATTTCTAGCATTCTCTCCTCGTCAGCCTAGACTGACTAGGTGGGGAGAGATTTTCCTCCGCTAGGGTGGTGGTGGGTCAGTTAAGAGTGTATATGACGATGATTTCTACTTGTGATGGGGGCGGCAGTTGCCAGCACTAGAGCAGTTTCCACACGCTGGTTTGGACTTTCTAGGTGACAATGATCTCGTCCTCCCTCCTGGAGGAGTATGGGGAGCGCTAGGTATTTTACTTTTTAAGTTTTTAATTTTTATGAATTTTTATCATAAAGATATATACAGAGTTGCGGGGAATCGTCCCCCCCCCCTTCGAACCCGCTCCAGAATCGCGATTCCAAGGGAATCGCCTAGGAATCGCGATTCCTCTGTCTATAAAACGCTCCCTGCCCAAAAGAGGAATCGCCAGGAATAGTTTAGGGTTCGAGCTTCCGAATCGCCAAAAAAACACTTCCTAAATCGATTCCTGTTTAAAAAAAACGCTTCCTGAAACGCTTCCTTCGATTCCCGAAAAGGCTTCCGTCGATTCCGCCGATTTGGAGACTAGTAAAATCCGCGTGGTTGCTTGGGGGACCCACAGTTGGGCCTTAGGGTTTGTATAGAGGGTTTAGGAGATGTGTGTGAGGGATAAAGCCCATTTTCATTCCATTCCATTTTCATTTTCATTTTCTATTGATTGAGAGGAGAGGAGAGGAGAAGAGAAGAGAGGAGAGGAGAGGAGAGGAGAGGAGAGGAGGATTGAAGAAGGCAAAGGAGGCTCCCATCAAGCTTGAAGAAGACAAAGAGGTAGACCGTAGGCTCTAAATTTTAAAACCCTCTCTTATTGATTTGCTTTGTGTTTGGATTTTTGAAACTTTGAAATTGTAGAATCTAGATGCTTGGAATTAGATGATTGTAGATGTTCTTCAACTTCTACTTCCTCTCCTACTCTTTCCCATGTGGCCTCCCTCATTCTATTGCAGGTAACAGGTTATAAAATCTATTCCAACTTCCAACTCTCAACAAACATGGTGATAGGTTTTGGTTTGTGGTTTATTTTGTTGGTTCCATTTGTTGTTTTTATGGTGGTGGTTGGAAACCGGAGGAGGAATGATGGGGAGGATGAAGAAGTGGGTAGTCGTAGATACCATGGTGAAGAGGAGGAGGAGGAGGAGGAGGAGGGGGAGGAAGAAGAGGAGGAGGCGGAGGAGGAGGAGGAAGACGACCGGAACCCAAAGAAAGCCAAAGAGGAGCTAACACCCTTGTGGAAATATGTCACAAAGACACGAGGAGGCAAAGGGGGTGGAACCTGCAAATTCACTTGCCACCATTGTAATATTACTTACACAGGTTCATATACCCGTGTGAAAAGACATCTATGTGGGAGCATGCCATCTGATGAAAAAAATCAGGAGGAGTTTGTATTTGCAAGAAGGTTCTCCCAACAAAGAGCCATCTATAGGAAGGAGGAAAATGAAGCAATATACAAATCAAAAGGGTTAAAGGCTGACAATGTGAATGACCTCTCAAGCCCATCCACCAGAGGTAGTGGATTCTCGCCCGTGGGATCGCGGAAGACATTATCAGATTTCCTTGACCAAGGTTGTAGGGATGATGTGGATTCAAAGGTGTACCGGTTTCTCTTTGCATCTGGTATACCATTCAATGTTCTTCGCTCACCCTATTGGCATGAAATGGTAGCTGCCATCCGCGGTGCCCCAGCAGGATACATGAGCCCCGGGTATGACAAAGCTCGAACTGTGGGGCTTGACAAAGAAAAAGCCAAGATCCAAGCCGCTTTGGGGAAATTCACAAATGAATGGAATGATACTGGGGTATCAATTGTATCAGATGGTTGGACAAATGTAAAAGGCAAGCCATTGATAAATATTCTTGGTGTGTCTGCTAGTGGCGCAGTCTTCCTTTCAGCCCATGATTACTCAGAGAAATTCAAGACCGGCTTAAACATTGCAGAACTCCTACTCAAAACCATTGAAAGTATTGGTCCATACAATGTCATTCAAGTCATAACCGATAACGCTGCTAATTGCAAATCAGCAGGAGCAATCATTGAAGATAAATACCCCAACATATTTTGGTCCGGGTGTTTGGTTCACACGTTGAACCTTTTGATGCATGACATTATTAAGATAAAGGAGAATGATTACAGATGGATTGGTGCATTGTACAAAAAGGGCAAGCACATGATAAGATTTATTACCAATCATAGCAATGCCCACGGCATTTTTTGCACTCACTCAAAGTTGGAGCTATTGAAGATAGGAAAGACTAGATTTGCTAGCTATTACCTCACCTTCAGGCACCTTTTGAAGGTAAGAAAGGCATTGGCTAGCATGGTATCAAGTGAATTATGGCAGGTCTTGAAAGATAGAGCTACATCCACATCTGACAGGCGTCAATTTCAGGAGGTGGAGGACACCGTTCTTGATACTGCATTTTGGAGAAATGTCAAGTATGTTTTGCAATTTATAAAGCCCGTCTATTACATGATTCGGTTTGCAGATACAGATAAGCCGGTGAATGGGGAGGTGTATGAGCAAATGGATAGCATGCTGGGCCAAATAAAAGACATTGTTGATCCGAAAGATCCCATTTTGTATAAGCATATTCACGCACAAGTGGTCAAAAGGTGCGACCATCTCAACGTTCCACTGCATGCCTTGGCATATGTATCAACACCTAAATATTATTCTCCATCTTGGTTGGCCAAACCAGCACATGGGGGTATGGAAAGGAAAAAGCCTCACACAGATTCAGAGGTACAGGCTGGGTACATGACTGATATAGATAAGTTGGTCAGTGATCCCGATGAATGTGACTATTTGCGCAGTGAATTAAGCAAATACCTTAGTGAGCTTGGTCCGTTTGGTACTTTGCATGC
>LPNX010491635.1:57155-67458 GCA_001517045.1 Pseudotsuga menziesii
TGCACCCGCTTCCCGCTTCCGCTTCCGCTTCCAAGTAACCTTGGATATATACATATGTATAAGAGTTTTTAATCCACTTAAATGTTTAAAATGCAGATATTGGGCCTGTCCGCCCTAATGGGCATCCCCAAATGTATGTACGATCGGTGGCAGGGGAAGATCAGGGTTTGATCAGAGTACTTGAGGGGAAGCTGGCTAGGCTTACCCACAGAGTCCCAAGCATCCGTATTGAGCAGAATCCTGCCATCATGCAGGAACTTGTTGTCGGCATTCCACCTACCTAGATACGCCCTATGCAAAGGGGTAGCCAGGGCTGTATTTGTCTATATAGAGGCCGCTGAGGCTGCTGCAGCTGAAGAAGCTGAGGAGGCTCTTGATCAGGGTGACCAGGGTGATCAGGATGACCAGGGTGGTCAAGATTAGATCTAGGGGCATTTTATGGATTACGATCTGATTTTTGTATATTTTGTATATTTATACAGTTATGAGTCATGACTGGATCTGAGGATCAAGAAATCGACCTATATTATGGACAGATATTCACACACACACACATATATATATATATATTGTCGGTTTATTTACTTGTGTTTACAATGTATCTGTTATGTATTTTTTATAAAATGTGTGTTAAGTGCCAATCTAAGATATAGTTCACATATGCATTAGTTAATGAATTTTGATTTCTTGGAATATAATTAAATGAAATAAAATCAAAATTTCTTTCCAATAATCTGACTTGCAAAAATTGACGTAACAAGATAGGGTTTCGCACCTGATAAGCTTGGTTGAGCTGGGAAACCACCAATTGAGAGTCAAGTCTGACTTGCAAGTGAGTGATGCCACGTGACAAGGCATCCCATAAAAGCTCAATGATGACCCTGTACTCAGCCACATTATTGGTAGCAAGACCTAGGCAAGTGCCTCCAGAGGCAACTAACTGTCTTGAGGGTGAGTAAATAACCCATGCCGCTGAAGCCAGGTTGCAAGTGTGACGACTAGCGCCATCTACAAAACCTACGAACCACTCGAAAAACATCTGTAACAACCAACAAATGATATAAGAATACAAGCCGGCTAACTATTGTACATAAAGTTATATACAATAAAAATACAAGAAAAAGTGCTAAGCCTAAGCATAGTACTTCTTCAGGTAGAGCCCATTTCTAGGCTCAGGTAGCTTATTCCCTTCGAAATCAGTTAATTCATATGCCCTTTCTTCAAAACTTTCAACACGATATAGGGTCCTAACTACATAGACCTGAATTTCCTTACCCCTAGGGGTTCTTTGTCTTGATCCCAGAGCAAGACAAGCTCCCCTTCAGAAAAATCCTAGGTTTGACCGATTTATCATATTGATTTTTAACCCTATTTTTATGAGCCTCGTTTGCAGTCAATGCATCTCTACGTTGTTCATCTAGATGTTCTAAATGTAGCAAACGTTCTTCGAGTTCAGTCGTGTCAGGTAACACATGAATGGCAATTTTTAATGATGGGATTTCACATTCAACCAGAGTTACTGCTTCCACCCCGTGAATGAGTTGGAAAGGTGAGAACCCCGTGGCAGTTTTCACATTGGTTTGATAAGCCCAAAGTGCAGGATACAACATAATGTGCCAATTTGACCGGGCTGCGTTGATAGTACGCTTGAGAATCGTCTTCAAGGTCTTATTGACTTCCTTGACTTGACCATTCGCTTGCGGGTAGAAAGAAGACGAGTGTTCTTGTTTAAACTTTAAACCCTAGCATAATAGCCAATTTGGTCATCATGTTGTTTTGGAAATGACTTCCATGGTCAGTGACAATCTCTTTTGGAATACCGAAACGTGCGATAATTTGGTTGAAAACGAAAAAAGATGCAGTTTCCCCATTAGCCCTGAAGGTAGGCATTGCCTCTGCCAATTTTGGAAAATAATCCACAGCGACAATGATGTATTTGTGCCCCCCAGCCGAAACTGGGTTGTACGTCACGTAATCTATCCCCCATTTGGTGAAAGGGCCCACTGTGATGACGGGAAACAATGGAGCAGGATGTGACCGCATCGTTTTGGTGTAAAGCTAACAAGGATGACAGCGCTTCATGGCTTCCACACAATCCTTAAAGATCGTGGGCCAGAAATAACCGACACGCAAAATATTCTGGGCCGTTGCTAACCTCGATAAATGACCCCCACATGCTCTGCTATGGGCGTCATTTAGGACACTCTCGGCCTCTTCATGGGTGAGGCACCGACGTAAAACAGAGTCTACCCCTCTACAGTATAAAGTATCCCCGATGATAAGGTAGTTTTTCGCATGTACACGTAGTTTGCGTCGTTCTTCCCGCAAAAAGGTTGCAGGACACTTAAGAGTCTGGAGATAGATAAGTATATCCCATACCAAGGATCGAAGGTGGAAATCAGAAAGATGTGTTCATCTAGGAATGAGTCTTCTTCAACTGCTACATCTTCTTTTATTGGAAATTCTACAATAAGTTATGCAAAAACTAAGGATTTTTTCGATTTGGTGGATTGAAAATCCAAGTCAAACTCCTGGGGAATGACTATCCATTTGTTGATTTTGCCTCCAACTATGCGTCTGGACAAGACATACTGGAAAGGATTAACATCTACCACTACTGTCGTAGTCCTTAGTAAGATGTAATGACGTAACCTCTGCACAACATACACGGCTACTAAAGCCAACTTTTCAACGTGGGAGTACCGAAGTTCAGGGCTAGCTAAAGCACGACTAAGGTAATAGACGACATGCTCTTGGAGTTTATCATCTTCCTGGAATAGCACTACCCCAATGGTCGACTCGGATGCGACCAGATACAATATAAAATCATGAGAGTAATCTGGCGAACGCAACAAAGGAGTCGACAACAAAGCTCTCTTTAATGCTCGAACGCAAGTTGTGCGGTTTCATCCCATACAAATGGGGTGTCCTGCTTCAACAGGCACATGAAACCTTTGGTGATCTTGGCATAATTCATGATGAAACGTCGAAGAAAGTTAGACTTTCCTTGCAGGCTCTGAAGTTGCCTGATGGAACGAGGAGGCAGATTTACAATGGCCTCAACTTTCAAAGGATCCACCTGAATACCTTTCTTAGAAACTATGAACCCGAGCAACCTACCTGTCTTGACACAAAAAACACACTTGTGGGGATTCAAGTGTATTTTGTAATGTCTGCATTGTTAAAAAATTAAGCGCAAGTGATCAGGATGATCGATCCTCTTACGAGAATGCGTAGGCAGATAATCTAAGTAGGGTTCGACAATAGTCTTAATGTCATGGAAGGCAAAATTCATTGCCCGCTGAAAGGTAGCCCCTGCATTTTTCAATCCAAAAGGCATCTTCTTATATGCAAATGTACCCCAAGGATAGATGAAATCCGTTTTATGCTGGTCTTCCAGCTTGATTTGAATTTGATTGTACCCGGAAAAACCATCCATAAACGAAAAAACCTCACTCCTCGCACAAGCATCAATGATTTGATCTATGAATGGTGTGGGGTAGTTATCCTTAAGACAAGCTTTGTTTAAATCGTGAAAGTCAGTACATACATGTATCGTCCCTTGCTTTTTATCGACAGGAACAGGATTGGATACCCACTCTGTCAAAGCAATTGGGTAAATGAAACCAGCTTTCAATAGCTTTTCCACTTTAGCCTTGACGGCTGCCGCTTTACGTGGATTGACAGGTTTAAGTTTTTGTTGAACTGGTTTGGCATCATGATAGGTTTGGATTTCATGTTCGATTATCGATGGATCTATGCCTGTCATCTCCTCATATGACTAGGCAAACACGTCGCGAAACTCCTTAAACAAGGCCATATAAATAGCAATCTCCTTCGGAGAGCAATTTGCACCAATGTATACATTTTCCACGATGTTGGGATTCGCAGCGATGTTGATAGGTATAGTAACAGAAATGTTTGCCATATTCCCCTCGGCAAAGATTCCCTCCTTTGGTAAGGGATTAATAGGTACATCAACATCACCTGCCAGTCTCACATGGAACTCTTGATTTTCAATCCTGCTTAACTCTGGAAGAAAGTAGGATCTATGATGAAGATCGTATCTCGCCCACTCATAGCTTCCAAAATGGCTTCGTCTGAAGGCAAAACCATGTCTAAGCAATCGTCGATATACAAAGAGTTCTTTGCCCAAGCAGGCAGATAGGATTCTTCCGACTCCTCTGAGACTGTAGGAGGAACCGAAACGGGATCAACCGTGGTGTTAATGATAGCTTGATAAGCCACTTCCACTGTTGGTAAGGGTACTTCAGGTTCGTAATGGGAAGGAAGGACCTAAGGATTCGTTCTATCGACAACCGTTGCGATAGACTTCCCTACATTAATAAAACCTAAGTAATTTATTAGGGCTGGGATGTCGAATGTGCCCATTAATGATGAATACATTCCAACCCCCAAGCTCTCTGAAGCAGGTTTGACCTGATCAACCAATGGCACGGTGGACTCATTAGTTTCCATACGGCCCTTCCGAGTGAAACTGAGTTGGTCAACAGTATCCAACTTCCCTTCGTGTGGAAACACTACCACTCGAAGACCGACCGAGGCGATTACACACATAGCATAAGTCCAACTTCTCCCTAGAAGCAAGTTATAATCCAACAGGGCATCAATCACCTCTACTTCAACAGACACTATCTTCCCTGCCAACTTAATCTTAAAAGCTGGTAGGATACCATGTGGACGAAATGACCTTCTGTCGAAAGCAGTAAGTAGGGTGTTCAATGGAACTAGCTCTGGAGATCCAAGAGCCTTCCAACAAGACAAAGACATGACACATGTGGAAGCACCTTCGTCAACAACTGACCTTCCAATGGTTTTTCCACCATGGATGACATCTATTGACAAAGACACATGATACGGCAGACTATTTTTGACATCAGACAAATTAAACTTTGCCATAAGGTTCGATGAATCCATACTACCTAAGGCTGCTAAGAGTGCATCTCGCTGGGCAGGACAACTCTGTAGCACCTCCAAAGCTGACATTGCACATGGGGTTTGGGATAAATCTTCAACTACAGAGTAATTGGCTGCAGTCTTAGCGTTAGGATTGTGCAATGCTTTCTTGAAGACATCTTTTGGTATCTTAGGAATAGGTTCGACAGGTTTCTCGATTGTGAGAGGGTTAGAAGTTTCACCTATAGACTTACCATTCTCCAGAGCCTCCGTCTCATAATTCTTATTTCTAGTTTGGAGTAATGTCTCGGATCGAACCATGTTGATATAAATTTGGTTAGCGGCATTAGCAGTGCCCCTAGCTATGTTAGAAACCGAAGCTGCATTTTGTCCTTGGGGAAATGGATCCTTTAGGACAACCGGTTGTTGATTTTTGAGCAGCTTCTGAGCTTGATCTATAAGAGGGCATTGATGGGTCAGGTGATCTTCCTGGCACAACTTACAGGGAAATTTCACCATCTTCTTCTTTTTTTTGCCCCCATCAACATTATTTGTGGGTTTAGGCTTGTTTTGGTTTCCCTCACCTTTCTTCCCCTTTTTCTTTTTCCCATTGGGCTGTTGATTTCCCTTTTGGGAGGATTGAGCAAAAACTTTTGCGTTTTGGGGTGAGGGGGCAGCCTTTGCTGCCTTCGCTGTAGACTGTTTAACATACAACTCATGGAGTTGTTTTGCCAAAGACTCTACAATGGGAGATTTAATTGAACCAACCACGCCATCATCATGGGGTCCAGGCTTAGGTTTCTCGACACTATTTGTTGGTCGCGGTGCATTAGGGATGATTTAATATAGTATCCCAGACTGAGAGTATATCAAATCTAACTGTTGGGCCCTAAGGATAGCCTCTTCCTCATTAGTTACTTCCAAGGTGGATATATCCTTAGATATGTACGATAATAAGGACTTAAGGAACCATTCTAACAAAAACTCGGGAGGGATCGTGGCCTTGATGAGCCTCTTCCGCCTTCGCCACTCTTGGATATGATTTGAAATGTGAGTGGCTTTGTCCTACCGAAAGGTGGACATTAAGTCTGTGCCGGCATCATACCGGACATGAAGTTGGAAGTGGTTAAGGAACACATTAGCTAAGTCCCAAAAACTATCAAACGCAGCAGAGGGAAATTCGATATACCACTTTGTTGCGACACTAGTCAGAGTTCTTTGGAACAATCTCAACCGAACGGTGTCATCGTTCAGCAAGTTGGAATAACACCACAAGTGAAAGGTGGTGATATGAGCCCCTGGGTCTTCACCAACTTTGCCCTCGAATTTTGGAATGTCAGAGGGTAACTTGGTAGGGACAGGTGGCCAGGTGGCACCATGTTTCACTGGGCCATTCATTAACTTGGACAAATCTGGCAAGTTTAAAGTTGCCAGGAAAGGAAGTTTGGGCCTAACCAGAGCCTGAAAAGTACGAGCTTGGGAGGTAAAAGGACTTGCCACTTGGTTCCCAAGTGTAAAGGCAGGGTTGCCCCCAACTACCGGTTGTGAAGTAGTTGGACTACTTTGAAAAGGATTCCACCCATAAGACAGTGGATTATTCGTGTGTGGTGCAGTGTATGTGGTTTGGGTCGCTCTAGTTGAGATTGGAGTCTGGAAAACAGGAGCAGGTATCCCTCCGCTAAAAAGCAAGAAGGGAGAGCTCGTGAATGGAGTCGAAACCGACATTTGGAAACCTTGACCATAAGAGTTGGTATTTCCAAACTGCATCCCCACATATGCAGGTGTAGGGCCTACATAAGGAGTGGATGGGGGAATGTGCCCCCCATTCCACGGGAAACCCTGGACAAATGAAGAGGATCCAACTGGACCACTCTGAGCAGTGCATGCAAAAGAGGGCCAAGCAGAAGGTGCACTGGGGATCCCAGTGACCACCCCACCAAAAATGCCTACTACATTTGTGGAAGCCGGTGGTTGAACCACCCGACTAGCTGCAGTTAAAGGAGTAGCAGGTATATTTGTTCTAGGAGTACCAACCGGGGGAGGTGGCACTCCTTCAGCTGGAATAGCTGAGATGGGGGTAGATGGACTCTCTCTTGAACTAGCCATAAGTCTGCTCACAGGAACACCAATCACAGGTGAATCAAATGGAAGAACCTGGACGATCACAAGATCATTTAAGTCAGTAAGAGGTGAATTAAAGTTTCTTGCAAACTCATCAGCCTGCAAGTCTTCTATCTCTACTGTGGTTGTATCAACTTGGTTTGTCCTAAGTTTCGGTTCACCTGGAACTTCACTGATTCCTACCGGTTCAAAAGAACTGTCTGTGTCTAATCTCCGCCTTAGAGGGGGCGGTGGAGGCTCCACTATAGTAAATGGAGGAAGGTTTTGCAACCTTCTTTACCTTCTGAGAGGCTGGTCCTCCACGATTGAAAATTGACTCTTCACCCAACCACATAGCAATCACTACAAAATTTCCTAAAGCCAAAACAGACACAAAGGGTATAGGATATGCTTTCCAAAAGAAAGCTGAGAGACAGTTACTTGGCGTCCCTATAGATGTTCTTAGGCACAAGCGGAGGAATCACCTACTGCCCTCCCACACCTTCTACCGGGGTCGCCTTCCAAGCCCGTCCAAGGTCAACCCAAAATAGCCTTCCGGTGTACCTGTGTATGAACCCTATATGTTAAAGAGACTAAAGGCCACCGCAACTATACTGACAGTTTGGGGGGACAGTCGCAAGTCTGCTTCGTACGCATAGGCAGGGTAGCAAAGCTCGAAACCCTATCAACATCGGCACCACATGGGGCCACACGGGGCCTAAAGGGTGGTATTGACAGAAGTCCCCAGATGCGCAAGAATCTTGGTTTATGCTTTGACAAGGAATCAGAGGGTTATCTCCTCAGTCTAAGCCTCCACGCGGCCTCGTGCTTAACTCCTATTTGAGAGGAGCTTCCCAGATACAATCAACATAGAAGAGGGTTTACCTATTGATTGGCTAACTATGTCTGAAAATAAACGCTTGTGGAGAGTTGAAACTCCCTAATCCACAATTCTAGCCTAAGCAAGTTGGTGTAGGAGCCTATAAAATAAAACTTATAAATTTTAAATTATATTGTTCATTTTAGAAGGCTATTTTTAGTCAGAGGTAAATGGCGTGAAACAATGTGGTGTTATAGACTCGATAAGAAAAAAACAAAGTGATGTATAAAGAAAATTTCAAAGTAAATTGTGACTACTTAAACCAAATTTCTTTTCTTTTTGCAAATATAATCTAATGAAATTAAAACTAAATGCGAGAAAACTAAGACTTCTTTTTATAATTTTTGAATTTTATTTGAAAAATACTGAAAAGAAACAACTAAATGCAACTAAATGCAAAAGTATAAAATGTTTTTCTTCACTTTTTCAACATCTTCAAAAACTATAATGCAACTAAATGCAAGTTTTGAGCAAGTCCGAATAATCAAAGCATATAAAAAGTGAAATGAGGCATAAAGGACCCAAAATGACCTACTTCAACCAAATAGGAAGAAGACTTGGAAAAAACTTGACTTGGAGAAACTATTGAATCCAAAGAGTCCACTAGATTCACAAAAGAAGGAGTGACAAACTGACACCACAAAACGCAGCACAGAGTATAAAGTATCTAAAGCTCTGATCACTGATCTAGACACAAGCACTCAAACTTACAGACCAAGCAGGAGGACCACCTTCACTTCACAAAATGAAAGAAATTCAAACAAAAAGCTCAAAGGCTTGAAAAACAAGCAAACGGTGTGACTCACAGAATTTACACTTACAGAGCCATGCCAAAAACAGAAGACTTCCAAACAACTAAAAAGCCAAAGAGACAGGGACAAGCACACCCTACTCAACTTTTAGGCTGCTACAGGAAATACATGACTGTGTATGCAGGAAACCCGCGTACAATACGCGACTGTCTTATACAGCAAATATACGCGACTGTGCTCAAAGCAACCCGCGTATACTGATAAAAAATTTTCAAAGAAAAAAAAGACTAGCACAGACTTCTGGGCACACTACATTGTAAATCAAAAGCAAGATAAAAAAAACCACACTAAGAATCAGAATCAGAACAAAGACTGGTAAAGGGAACCTACAGGATGAACCCACAGCAGGATGGACTCCCCAGTGAAGTCGCCAGTTCTGTTGTACAGGACAATACAGCCTTGTAACCTAGGGTCTGGGGTTACCAACTTACTATTAGACTTGCAGACAATCAGCGTTTACAGAAAATGAAATGAGAATAGGAAGAGAGTTTGGCTTACTCGGTTTATGACGGTTGATCCAAGCTTTTTGATTTTCTCTCACTTCAATCTTCTCCAAAGTTTCTAGGGATGCTTCTCTTCACCTGCAAATAGCCAATTCTTCAAGCAATATCTCATACATATATATATCAGAGGTTAGATGAAATGCATATTGATATCATAATTGAAAACATTTATTAACCAATATACATGAGACAAGCACAATACAAGATTGGAAGAAGAATTCTCTTTATTAACAAACAGTGAATAGGTAAGAATACAACCCAACTTCTGACACAAGGACTCCTCTGCAATCGAGGACTCTGAGTTCAGCTGCTCCAAGACTCTGAAGGTATACCACCAGCCTAACTTTGCTCTTCTAGAATTGATTGATTAGCCCCATCCCAAAGCCTCTATTTATACATTGGGAAATAGAATGGTTTCGCAGGTTAGGATGGTTGAGACAGTTGGGATAGTTATGGATTAAGGCCCAACTAATTTCATCTAATCGCGATTTATATTTTTTTATGTTGAATTAAGGTATACGCGAGTGTTTGTATAAGCAAGGCGTGTATGATATGCTTGTTGCTCAAAGGGAACTTGCGTACACAATGTCTACGCGGGTTGCAATGCACATAGTCGCGTATGATACGTGAGTTGCCATGCACATAGTTGCGTATGCAACCCAAAACTCAGAGTAAAAATATATCAGGCTGGTCTAGAGATCATGCATCAAAGGTTATGCACATCTATAGTGCTTTGGCCACTTCAATCCTAATTGTCCTTTTGTGTACCGACATAATGGATATCAGCACTCGGATGGAGAAGTGCCATTTTGGCTGATAACACCAGTGCTAATGGAGTCGAATAGTGTTGTAAGTGAAATGTTGTGAAAGTGTATCTTGGTCAGTTTTAGTTATTATGGATGAAAATATTAGGGAAAAAGGGGATTCCCGAGATACTGTGAGGTATGGGGAATGTGTTCGGATTTTGACGGAAGTGGCTTCTCACAAGAAGACATTAGAGGAAATTTGGGGTCTAAAATGGGCCTTATAAGAAAACGTGCCAAAATAAGTTTTTTTGAGTTGGAATTCAAGAACCAATAGAATTTCAATAA
>LPNX010491640.1:5069-16821 GCA_001517045.1 Pseudotsuga menziesii
CGGGCGCCTAGGAGGCCAGGAATAAAGCAGATTTGATTCCCAAGGCTTTCCAAGCGCTCGATGAGTCAATAATGGCAAGTTTGACCTCTATGGATAGGCAATTGACAACTTGCACATGGTGGGACTCATGGACTAGGCAAATAAGACAAAATAAATGAAATAATGTCTAAGTGGGTAAATACTATGGGTTGATTATTCTAACACTGATAAATCTAGAGTAAAAAGTAATTTTACATCAAAACTATAGTATATCAGACCCAAAAATGCCTATATAATTCATGTAAATAGTAAAAAATCAAATCATTTTACTATTTACTCACAGTGGAGAGCATTTGGAGCACTTTCCTAGCCAGATCTTCAGTAGCTAATACCGGGAGTTCCCAGCGTCAGATTTGAGCACTGTTAGTTGTAGGTAACAGCTAAAACCTTACTCTTTCTTTTCATAGCATTTATTTTGAGTTTTGATGGGGTTTTGGGCTTGTATGGCAAGCCCTAAAACCTTGAAAATGGGTACCACACATACCCCTTACGGGATATGCGGTACCTCCCAAGAACCGTGCCTAAAACATAGATTATAGGTGATCCCACCGCCTGTCTCCAATGGTTCACAGGCAGTGCCGGCCATGAAGATTTCAATAGCACAAGCAATAATAAGTCATTCTTTTGATTTTAAATGATTAGAGATGATTCTAATTGGTGCTATGATTGTTTTTGGCAGGTTTTTGTTGCTCAAACATGGGTGATATGGAAAGAAAGGAAACATGACAACAATTATGCTTTTGCTGAAAGGAATGCGGGTTGTATTTCCGCATTACAAGACTGTGGGCTCCTGAATTTCTTTCGAACCCCAAGCATGGTGTCACACGAACAATTATTAGAGCACATACTGCGAATGTGGAATCCAGAGCAGCAGTACTTCTAGGTTGGGGCCCATATCCTAACAGTGGAGGTAGAGGATATCTACTTCCTGACTGGTCTCTCGAGGCGGGGTTCCCCCATCTCATTGACAGGTTCCCATGGAGGGGATATTACAACTCGAGAGCTGATAGACCGTCACTATGCTCCAGGGGCGAGCACATCAAGGAATAAAATCCCAATCAGAGTAGTGATGGATGGGCCCCTATGGATCGTCTTATTTACTATGCAGAGGGTGGCTAGGAGTCAGGGTGTGCACCAGGATTCTAGGGCACACATGTTATATGCCATAGAGTCCATGGCACCCACAGTATTCAACTGGACGGAATCCACGCTTCCGATATTCAAAGATCAGTGAAAAAAGTGTCGATAGGGAGAGCTAAAGTAGTTTGGATTTAGCTCCATTTTAGCCTGCTTCTTCTTCGAGCGGGTTCCACAGATGAGACCTCAGGTGGTCTTCAGAATTCTGAGAGCACGGGACCCCCGTATGATGAGGTGGGTCCAGATCATGGATCGTACAGGAGTAGGTAGAGGGAAAGTGAAGTTTGGTGACCCGTTCTTCAGATGGGTCCGAGATCATATCCTCATGGTCTAGGATTATGCTTACACAGGTACGGACTTCACCGGAGATCCTGACCTACCACTCCAACCTGGCGGACAGTGGGGAAACATCAGTAAGAAGCAAGAAACCCTAAAATGGATGAATTTTTTTAAAGTTTTTTTAATGTTTTATACTTTTTATGTTAAGTGAAGATACCTGTATATTCTCATGCAGATGTTGGAGTAGCATGACCTAGAGGAGCATCTCCACTGGATAGGTGAGGTGGAGCCTTCTTTGTACCACGGGGTGATGATATCACCGGGGAGTTAGAGGAAAACTTGGAGAGGTTGACCTTGGATATCCCATATGCTTCCATTGATGACCTCCTAATGAGGTATAAGAGACCTACAGCGGGAGTACCGAGTCGATTCAGTAGGCTGCTACGTAGAGTAGCTCTAGCAGTGATGTGCTACCATGAGCATCACTAGTGTATGAGATATATACTAAAAGCTGAAAGCTTCAGGATTTTTTATAGTGATTTTTCCTGAAATCCTACGTGCTTCAGATGAGGTCTCGGGAAATATTTTTGTAAACTTTTTTGTATATGCATATATAGACTTTACCGGGAGTTTATATGTCTCAAATGGTAAATGCATTTTATATGAGTTTTATGTGTCTATATGTTTATTTACAATGGACCATGTTTGATTTCAATGTCATGAATGGGAAATATGCCAATCTAGGATGTAATTAGCTAATGAGTCAGCAACTACATTATGTTTCTTAGGGATATGCTTATAAGTGATGGTTTCAAATGATCTTTCAAGCAAACGTGCTCTTTGGAAGAGGCAAAGAAGCACAGGGTTTCTAATGGTGTAAATATGGTTTAAATGGAAAACCATGAGTTGTGAGTCCATCAATCCTACCAGATTGTGAACATCTTGGGAGGCAGCTTCAGTCAGGAGACTGATGATTGCTTCATACTTGATGATGTTACTAGTAGCGGGACCTATACAAAATTCTCCTGAACTAACCAAATCTTCTTCCGAGGAATATAGGACCCAATCAGCTAAGGTGAGATTCAAGGTGTGGCGGCAAGCACCATCAGTGAAGCCGTAGAAATCCATCTGCATGACCAAAACATGGTATAAACAGATGCAGACACCAAACTCAAAACCATCTTAAAAATACTAAAAGCACATTGAAATCCAAGAAATATACATATATACAAGATACTATCCAAGAAAGACCTAGCCATAGTACCTTTTCAGGTACAACCCATTGCGAAGTTGTTCCAAAGGGATTCCATCATAATCAATGAGCTCGTAAGCTCCTTTATCTAACACTTTAGAAATGATGAAAGGTCCATACCACATGGACTTGAACTTACCCTTCCCTAGTTTGTCACATCTCTGATCATAAGTCAAAACTATGTCACCCTCATTAAAGACACGAGGTTGGATGGATTTATGATACTGCGCCTTGACGCATTTCTTATGTGCCTCATTAGCCAAGGCAGCATCTCTCCAAGTCTCGTCAAGGTTATTCAAGTACAAAAATCTTTCTTCCTTTGAGGAAGTGTCTAGGAGAAGTTCAACGGCAAGTTGTAAGGATGGAATCTGACATTGAATCGGTAAGACAGCTTCTAGTCCATGGACAATATGGAATGGCGTGAAACTAGTGGCTGTTTTCACTGAATTCCGATAAGCCCAAAGAGTAGAGAACAGAATGTGGTGCCAGTTTGATTTATGATCTACAACCATCCGATGAAGCATAGTTTTTAAAACTTTGTTAATGGTCTCTACCTGACCATTAGCTTGTGGATAATATGGCGTAGAGTTTTCATGGCAAAAACCTAGCTTGGCACTCAGTTCCTCCATCATTTGATTACGGAAATGGGATTTGTGATCAGTAATGATGGACTGTGGGACTCCAAACCTAGCAATGATATGATTGAACAGGAAGAGAACTTCAGTCTTACCTTTTTCCGCATATGTAGGCATGGCCTCAGCCATTTTGTGAAATAGTCAACGGCTATGATGATGTAACCATGCCCCCTGGCTAAGGTAGGCTTACAATGCATGAAGTCAATCCCCCATTTGGCGAATGGGTCAACAACAATGATGGGGTGTAGCAGAGTAGGATGGGTGCGCTTTTTAGGATAAAAGTGTTGACAAGGTGGGCATTTCTTAACAGCCTCATGATAGTCTTTGAAGACAAAAGACCAGAAATAGCCAGTGCGAAGGATTTTCTGGGCTGTAGCCATCCTAGATAAATGACCGCCACATGCTCCATAGTGGAAATCATTCAACACATGTTCAGCCTCCTCATGGGTGAGGCCTCATCGAAGAATAGAATCAATCCCACATCTATACAAGGTATAAGTCAGGATGAGGTAGTATTTCATGTGGTGATGGATACGGCGGCAATCGTCGCGGGATAAATGCGGCTGAAATCGTTGTGTTTGGAGATAAATAAGCAAATCTCCATACCAAGGGTCAGTAGTGCTAATCAGGAATAGGAATTCATCTGGAAATGAATCACTGGGCTCAGATTTAATCGAAGCAAAAGGAAGATCACACATGAGCTCGGTAAATACCATGGATTTCTTTGATGTGGCTTTGGAAAATTCCAAATCAAACTCCTGTAGTATGACTATCCATCGGGATTACTTTCCCCCGAGCACCTGACGAGTCAGGATGTAATTCATAGGGTTCTAGTCTACCAATACAGTGGTAGTGTGGAGCAGAATGTAGTGACGAGACTTGTGTACAGCAATGACCATGGCCAATGCTAAATTTTCCACACGTGAATAGCAAGTTTTGGAATCCATAAGGTTCTTACTGGCATAATAAATCACATGCTCCTGACCATGGATATTTTCCTGCACTAAAACCATAGCGATGGTAGTAGCGGGGGCAACAATATACAGAAGAAAGTCCTTTGAATAATCCGGGGGGTGTATCACGAGTGAATGAGTCAGAGCATGCTTAAGATTATCAAAGGCGCATTGGGCCTGGTCATCCAAGAATAATGGGGTGTTCTTCTTGAGGAGACGCATATAACTGTGTGTTTTCTTTGCGAAATTACACACGAAACGACAGAGAAATTTTTCCTTCCCTTGCAAACTTTGGAGTTCAAAGGAGATTAGTTTTGGCTGGTAGAGCTAAAATGGTGGCAATTTTCAAAGGATCAATCTGGATGCCATCTTTGGATACCACAAAACCTAGCAAACATCATGTCTTAACGCAAAAAACACATTTATGTGGATTGAGACATATATTATAATGATTACATCTCAGGAATATCTCTCTAAGATGACCAGGATGGTCCTCCCATCGCTGCGAATGAGCAGGGAGGTCATCAAGGTACGGTTCAACAATATGTTAAATATCGTGAAACGCATAGGACATTGCACGCTGGAACGTGGTTCCATCATTTTTCAAGACAAAAGGTAACTTATTATATGCAAAGGTTCCCCATGGGAAAATGAATGTCATCTTATGCTGATCGAAGGGTAATATCTCAATCTGATTATAGCCAGAGAAGCCATCCATAAATGAAAAGATGACACTTCCAGCACAGTTTTCGATAATATGATCGATATGCGGAGTAGGAAAGTTGTCCTTGGGACAAGATTTATTCAAATCCCTAAATTTGATACAAACTCTAATGGGGCCCTGCTTTTTATTGATAGGGACAATGTTCAATACCCATTCCGTCAGGGGTATAGGATAAATAAACCCAGCTTTGAGAAATTTCTCAATTTCAGCTTTAATAGTTGCGACTTTTTGAGGATGGACTTGCCTTAGTTTTTGCCTGATAGGTTTAGCTATGGGATAGGTTTTAATCTCATGGACCACAATGGATGGGTCAATCCCTGGCATCTCTTCATAGGACCAAGCAAAAATATCATGGAATTCTTTGAAAAGTGCTTTGTATGATTTAGATTAATTTGTCAAGCAATTATTCCCAACATGAACATGCTCGATAGTATCAGGCTTGGCTGATATGTGAATCTGACTCATCTGAGTAATGTTGCAAAGGTTTCCTTTAGAATATGTATCTTACAACAATATGAGACTTTGGGGTATGTTGATAATATTAGTAGGAAACAAGGATGCATAATCATGGCTAACTGAATTGGTGTTGGGGAGGAACATGGATCTATGATGGTGATCCTCCCAAATGGAATCATCCATATTCATGATCTCCATAATGGACTCATCGGAAGGAAAAGTCTCAGAGAGATAATCTAGAACGGGAAGAGAAGGTTCTAACCAGTATGGTAAATGGTAAGGATCTGAAGCCACTAGATGAAGGTCATCAGTGTGATCATTGGAAAAGGTTTAAATGGTGTCATACATTGCTTCATGTGGACTCAACAAGGTGGAATCAACAACTTGTTTACCCTTAGGCTCGTAATAAAATGAGGTGATCATATGGACTGTCATGATATCCTTGCTAGGAGGAGTGGATGGAAAAATCCCCATAAGGGATGAGTCCTTCAACATGCCTACCCCAATCAACTGGTAAAGAGGAGGGGACTGGCCTAACATGGGGATGTTATTAGTCATGGAGGTAGTAACATCTGACATACAGAAATCAAGTTGGTCAATGGTAACAATTCTCCCTAGATGCGGAAACTGGACTGTTCAGAATACTATTGAGGTGACAGCAATCATGGCATAGAACCAGTTTCTTCCTAGAAGGAGGTTGTAATCTAAGGGGGCACCTACCACTTCTACTTGAATGGAAATGGTTTTTCCCCCTAGCTCGACTGCTAGGGATGATATGAGACCATGAGTTTGGAAACCCCGTCCGTCAAAGGCCTTAAGGGTCGTAGGTGATGTTATGAGCTCGGGAGAGCCGAGGGCCTTCCAACAAGATAGAGACGAAACCAAGGTCGAAGCTCCTTCATCTAGTATCGTTCGAAAAACTTTCTTTCCCACTACTTTCGTAATGATCTGAAAAGAAAGTTTATGAGGTAACCTAGACTCATAGTTCCCAACATTGAAATGAATCAAGTTAGTATTATCCGGGTCTAAAGATCCTAATGTTGTCAACAAGTTTTTGCGCTGTGTAGGGAAACTTTGGAGTACTTTTAAGGTAGACATTGCATAAGGTGCCTGAGCGAGATCTTCAACTACATTATAAAATTGAGTAGCTTAGGAATTGGGATTAAAGACAACCTTCTGAAGAGTACTCTTGGGTGGATGCAAAATCATGTCGAGAGTAGGCTTCTCGATAGATAGTGGGACAGTAGACAAGGATTCAGGAGAACTGGTAGAGGGAGATTTCCTTGAAGAAGAATGATCTTCTTTTTTATCTGCAGGTTTGTCATAATTCTGACTTCAAGTTTGTAGATTAATGGTATCCGAGGACATCATATGAATTTCCTCTGACGAACTAGAGTTACCCTAATTAGACATGTGGTATATCAGTTGTTGCTGATAGGGAAAAGGATTTGTGAGTACTGCGGGTGCGGGATTTGATTTCAGAAATTAGGAGATTTCGTCCCGACGAGGGCACTCCTTTGAGAAATGGTCACCTCCACAGAGCAGATAGGGATATTTTTCCTTTCTTTTCCCTTTATTTTTATCACTGTTGGTTGGTCTTGGATTCTCCTATTGGTTTCTGGGTTTTTTATTTCTGTTTTTACCCTTCTTTTTATTATTTCTCGAGGTTTGACTACTTTGAATAGAATTGACCTCAGTAGAAAACTTAGGAGTCGAAGGAGTAGGGGTGGCATTCTGGGGTTGCTTGGTAGGTTTCACTACTAATGGGGACTGGATTAAACCAACAATCCCATCAACAAGTACTTCTGCTGGTGGCTTGGCAGGATTGGTGCTAGGGAAAGGAGCATGAGGAATCAGGTCATAAAGAGTTCTAGACTAGGAATAAACCAAGTCTAGGTACTGATCTTGACTAATATCCTGCTCTTCAGTAATGGCACCACCCATGGCCACATCTTAGGAAATAGGAGGCAAAAATATTTGGTAAACCAATCAGCTAATAACTGATCTAGAAAAGGGGCCTTAATAAGCCTTCTCTACCTTCTCCACTCATGGATATGATCAGATATGTGGGTGGAGGTGTTCTGTCGCAGAGAAGTTAAGATATCGGTACCCATTTCATAACTAATAAGGAACTGAAAGTGTGTAAGAAACAAGGTTTCCAACGAGCCAAAATCCATAAACAAATGTTGTGGGAGTTCAATGTACCACTTCGCGGCTGTACCGGTCAAAGTTCGCTGAAAAAGTTGTAACTAAACTGAATCATCCATGAGGGAGTTTGAAGAACACCACAAATGGAATGTCATAACATGGTTCTTCGGGTCGTCTCCCTGCTTCCCATCGAATTTTGGGATGTTCAATGGTAACTTTACTGGAATAGGAGGCCACAAGGGATTGTGTCAAATGGGGTCATTAATCAACTTGGACAAATATGGTAAGTCCAAAGTTGCTAGGAAAGGTAACTGATGGTTGGTTTATACATACTGGTAATATTGATATGGCATATAATTACCAGTAGGACCATAAGTGGATTGAAAGATAGGTTGTTGTGAATAAAAACTAGCGGAAAATCCACCCGAAGGGGGTTGATTTCTGGGATCAGAACCGCTAGGACCGCTAGGACCTCCAAGACCACCAAGAACACCAGACCCTCCAGGGCCACCAGGAAGTAAACCTCCAGAGCCGCCGGAACCAATAGGAGGAGGGCCACTAGACCCTCCAGGGCTATTAGGAGGAAAGCCACCAGGCCCCCCTAGGACCATTAGGACCATAATGAGGAAATTTTCAAGATCCTCTAGGACCATTAGGCCCCCTAGGGGGAGGACCTCCATAAGGAGTTCCTCTAGCACCTCCCGTGGTATGTATAGGTATCCCCCCCATAGCTGGCATGTAAGACCAGTTGGGTTGCCCCCATGGCGTAAAAGTATTACTGGGGTATGGAATTCCAGCATACGACATCCTTATAGGATTGGGTGGATGATTAATGTTACCTATAGGTATTTGATGACCATAAGCTCCAGAAGATTGAATGGTTACAAGTTGTACCCCCAAGGGCTGACTTGAACTGGATGGGGGATTAACCGCATTAGTATGGGTGGGAAGGACATAAGCTATAGATGGTTCTATATTAGAGGTCTTCCCTTGACTAGGTACAATTCTAGTGCCAGATAACATAGGTCGTGCCGGGGGTTACCCCTCAGTACTAGAAGGTATTGACAAAATGGGAATTGAAGGTTGGGCCCTAGGTGCAGAAGACATAGGATGATTTGGAATAGACATAACATGGGAGGTGATGGGGTTGGTAATTTGACCTGGGTTGTGTGGTGTTATTGCATGATCTATAATCGGTTCAATGGGTCTCATAGAATCGACAAGTGAACGATATCCCACAAGAACAGATGTGGAACGTGATGGTGTCGGGCCTAATAGTTCATCTATTTGCTTTTCAATCTCCTGTGCATGGATAATGGCAGCACGGTATTGCCTACGTTCTTCTTCATCTTCAGAAGAGTTTAAACGGGTGCCAAATCAGGTAATGACTGTCCTATTGAGGTATCCCAAAATGGAGCATTGGGACCATAATCCAAATGGGTAGTATCATCAACATGACCTTCAATGGGAGAATGGAATGAGGTATTTCCCCGAGAAGGTTGTTGGACCAAGGGAGGCGAGTGTGAAGAATATGGTCCTCCACTTTCTGCAACCACATTATCTCCCACTTGGGAGGTGGTGGCAGCTCCTTGGTCGATAGCTTCCATTGGATTTTCTCCTGAACCAGGAATAAAATTGGGTGGCAAGCCCCGTACTCTTCTGTACTGTCTTAAATCAGCTAGTTTGTATAGTTCCTATCTAACCTAGGGTTTGAAAAACTAGAAAACACACCAAAAATTTTCCCTACACAAGCTCTAGGTCAAAACAAGCACACTTAAAATGATAGGAGGAGTTCAAATAGTCAGGTCTCTCACCAGGATTGTCAAGAAGGTGCCACTCGTGATATACCTTGAGGGTATGTGCGTAGTAATCTCCTCGAATGTTGTTTTCGATGTATGGCTCCAAGAAAGACAGCCAAAGGGATTTTCTTAGATAGATAAGGTATCCTAGTGGAGTCTCCCGATATACTCAAGGTACGTGGGAGCTCGAATCGGTAGTAGTGTTGTCTAATGCATAACCGTACACAAGGGGACTTCCAATATACAATCAAGTACGTGAAGTACCTTTCTATATACCTCAAGGGTACGTGAAAGGCCGTTCAATATACTGACGGTACGTGAAAGAACCATGCGAGTCCTGGGATGTAATGCGTACAAATAATGACAGCTCCTACGCTTAACGATGCCCGAAAACATCTCTAACCTATCACTCCAATTGCTATGTAAATTTTAACCTATAACTACCATTAATTTTAAAGTGGACGGTTAGGTGAATGCATGGTGTTTTGACAGAAAAAGTAAAACCATGCAGTATGCTTATGCAAAATATTTCACTTTATCGTTCAGTATGCCTAATTATGGGAGGGAAAGAGAGTATTTTATTTTGTTTCAAAACCAAAAATATTTCCAAACAACAGTCTTGAACACAAAATCAAATACAAGCAGCACTTTCCAAACTAATTTCTCTTTTTTGAAAGCAATGAGAAGGGGAAGAATCTCTTTTCCTAAAAAAAAAACAAGAAGCACACTACATGCAAATGCACTCTATTTTCAATTTTCTTAAAACATAGGCAAATCTAACTTAAAACTACCATTTTTTTATTTTGACAAGATAGTACTAAATGCATAAGAGACAAAAGAACATGAAGAGCCTGAAAGCTTGTAAATCTAATCAGAGATCCAATGTTCAACGCTCAATGATGATAACCTAATCTTAGTCAAAAAAATTCTTTTTTAAAGGAAGAAAAAGAAGTTTTCTATGCAAACAAGAAATGAAACTAAGACGCTAATCCAGTGTTCTTCTTTTAGTCTATATAACAGAAATGAAAAGAGATATTACTAACACCCTAAGCTTTTCAAGAAATAAGAAATTCTTTCGCAATTACAACAAACAAGCACCAAAGTGAATGAACAATCAAAAGTTTAACCTAGATTTTGAATTTCCCAATCAAATCAATCATTAACCATAAAATTCCAAACCACAAGCATCAGATTCTGACAGACAATCCTGACAGTACAGGGCTGAAAGCAAATCAACTCAATTTTTTTACAAAAAATGAGAAAAAGGAGGTCTTGGAATGAAGCCTACCTGGAACCGCGCTTCTCGGGTATTGACAGTGCAGTTCTATCCCAGCAGTGCTCCTCGCCAATAGAACTCAGGTGGTGGCACCGCGGGCTGCTCACTAGGTTCAGGCGGTGGCACCACTTCTCTCCCACTGCATAAGTGCAGTTCCCTGTAAAATTCCAAAACACATAGAGAACGACAGATCAAGTCAGAAAAAGACCATATCAAGGTAAAAACTGATAGATTGAAAGTGAGAAAGAGCATAAAAGGTTGAAAATAATTTATATCTAAACAGATCTGGAAGTTTCAAACCAAAATCCACTGAGTCAGATAGCAGATCTGACTGAAGAGAGTTGGAGAAGGAGCCTAGATTCAGACAAGAGTTGAAAAACTGAGGAAGATCAGATCGACTGATACATACATTCATTCCCCAGCGGAGTCGCCATATTTGTTAGCAGGAATATTTCACCTTCTGCAGATAGAAGCTATTCCTCTGGTCTGAATGGTTCAGATCCAGAACAAATGAACGACAAAGGATGAAGACCCTCCCTGGATATCATAGATAACTGGAATGCCTGCTTTGATAGTAAACCTGTGTACCCATAATCAAATTAAACACGCAAACACATCAAATCTACCAGAAAATAATCTATTAATCCATGTCAGTGACTAAGGAATCCAACAACATTTACATGTGAAATCAAACAACAGGGTGAATCCGCGGACCTGGGTAACACTTTTTGGCAAGCGCATTTCGGCAAAAACAGAAAAATGCACCTCGGTCGAGGGTTTAACAAGCCCTCGACCGAGGTTTTAATATCTCGACCGAGGTTTTATCAAGCCCTAGACTGAGGTTTTGTTCAGCCCTCGACCGAGGTATTTCTTAACCCTCGGTTGAGGTATTAAAACCTCAACCGAGGGTTAAGAAATACCTCGGTCAAGGTATGGACCTCAGTCCCTCGAGCGAGGTTTTAATATCTCGACCGAGGTTTTATCAAGCCCTAGACTGAGGTTTTGTTCAGCCCTCGACCGAGGTATTTCTTAACCCTCGGTTGAGGTATTAAAA
>LPNX010491674.1:10136-30399 GCA_001517045.1 Pseudotsuga menziesii
TTATCTCTTGTATCCGTGAATATTCTATGTATTGTTGTATGTATTATTGGTAACCTTATGTGATCTGAGAGATTACAACAGTATGAACCAGACCTCCACACTACACCATCAAGCCCAATGGCTAGTGCAAATCTAGATCCATTTTTCGGCCTAACTTTAGCAAGTGAACCCATGTCCACATCACAACTTGGTAAGTGTCCCAAGCACAGTCATGCAGACTGTCATCAGTCAGCTACCACCACCTATAGTGACCAGCCAAGCTGGCCCACTTGCAACACATGGGGGCAGTGGCCCCTCCACACACACTGTCCCTCCTGCCACATAGGGGGGCAGTGGACCATACACTTACATTGACCCTACTATCATACATGGGGGCAGTGTCGCCGCCACTCATACTATCCCACCCACAACACTTGGGGGCACTGGCCCATCTGCAATGGTGCCACTGTAAGTACCCCCAACTGGGTAGATGCACTATGCACCTGCAAATACCACCACCATCATATCCCCATCCCACATTAATTTGGGGTCAAATATGCCCTTCATGGCTTGTCTCAACTTTCCTGACTTGGCCAGATTAACAAATGAACCCATCCACCACCAAGCTTTTTGGTCACCTATGCCAACTTAGCTACCATCAGACATCCCTAAGTTTGAAGGAAAAGCTGGGGAATGTCCCCAAAACCACATAATGACATTCCATCTATGGTGCTCATCCAATATCATTGTAGATGACTTCGTCAGGCTGAGGCTATTCCAACACACCCTTATAGGTGTCGTGGCCAAATGGTACATTGAGCTGCCACAATCCATGTACCCCAACTTAAACTACCTAGCCTTCATGTTCCTACAGTATTTCCAACCCCCTGTCAGATATGACGAGGGGGTGGAGATCCTTCTATCCTGCCATCAAAGCACTACCACTCACATAACTGACCATATCCATGAGTGGCGGTGACATCGTAGCTTATGCAAAATCCAACTAGATGACAGGATCTTCTTGGATTGGTTCCTTAATACTTTTCTCCAACCCATCACAAAGGATGTAGCATCTGAACGTCCCCAATCTGAAGAAGAGGCCATACTGAAGGCCCAACAATTTGACCTCATCTATGCCCAGTCTGGATACTTGTATACCGTCATTCCAAATGCTTGCCATCCAAGTACCTCCTACCGTGATGCACCAGGGGCATCCCATGCTATGGATGGCATCACAGGATCGGTCTCCCAATAGCTGTAGCCTCAACTGACACCACCTATCATTACACCACAACCAAGCAACATTGCTAATGTTGCTTACCAAAACCAAGCTTCAAACTATGCTAGAATGATGTCCCAGTCTAGAGCAACAACATCTTATGCACAACCTATGCCACCACAACATGCTCAGGCCATGGCTTGGTTAACACAGCAGTATGTGGGGAAAATACCCACATTTGTGGCACCACCACCCCCACAAATATACTATGCACTGCCAGTACAATCTGTGCAATCCCCCACCCCCACTCCACCCACTCCGTTGGGACAAGTGTTCACACAACAAAACCGTCCCAACCAGCCTTCCCCCAATAATCAACAAGGGCAAGCTAGAAACAACCAACCCTGCAACCAAGGAAATAACCAACTATAGGGAGGCGATCAACAACCAAACCCTCCCAATAATGACATGGCAAACCGGCCATCCCAGAACCCCCCACGACCAAATGCACCAAGACACAATGCCCCATTGCACACAAACCAACCATGTACACTTTGTGAATTCTATGGGCAATATACATTTGAGTGTCCCTTCATGGGTCACGTGAAGCAGGCCATTCAAAACGAGGCCCAACAGGCTGCCAATGCTACAAACCAAGCACAACCCAACCCGGTACCTCAAGGACCTCCCCCCATGGTGCTTCAAAACCCACTGCCAGTGCAAGGATTGGTTGCAACTAATCCCCTTCCCCAACCCAATCCCAACGCTCTGAGGGCACCTCCCATGGTCAGAACAGGTGTTCACCACCTGCTAGCCATGACTACTGAAGAGGTCAACTTGCAAACTCGATAGAATCAGTACGGTACCACCACTGAATCTGTTGACTCATCAGCAGCATCCTTGTCTAAGACAGTCAACTTGCCTCTTCAGTTACCCTTGTTCCCACACCCCCACATACATAGAATTGCCAATCATGCCACAGCTAGAGGTGCAGTCAACTATAGCATTGTGGATGATTTGGCCCAAATGCCAACCTCCATGTCTTCTCTTGAGGTATTTAAAACATGTCCAATGCAATAGAAATCCTTACTATCCACTCTAGGGGTAGTAGACCCCTCTGACTCCAATTTAATCATGTTTGACATAGAGAATGGAGAGCCACGCATGCCCTCCACTATCGCATTCCAAATCCCGGTGTCCATCTGGAACTTGGTTTTGCACCGATGCATAGTGGATGAGGGGGCATCCACATGCATCATGTCTACCTTAGTTTGGCAGAATCTTGGATTACCAATTCTGCAACTGTCCTGCATGACTCTGCGGGCTTATGATGGACATCCCACTAAATCCAAAGGAATCCTCCCTCATGTCCCCATAACGTTAGCTAGGAAGATAGTCCTAATTGACATCAAAGTTGTAAATGCTCAACTGGATTGCAACCTCCTCCTCGGGAGGAGTTACATGTATGTCATGCAAGCAGTCGCATCAACTGTCTTTTGCCTCATGATGTTCCCCCACGAATGGAATATTGTGACGGTTGACCATCTCACTTACCATGATCCACAAGGGTTAACAATGCCTGCCAATGTTATCCCTACCATCACCACCATTGAGCTGCAAGTGGTGACCACACATGCTAACATCATCCCTGTAACCAATAGTGTGGCTAAAAACACACCAGCATCCCCACCGTTGAATGTGGGCCCTGGGTTGTTTATCGATCCCACCATGATGACTCCTTTCCCGTTGGTGTCACCACCATCGACACAAAAGCAAACTGCGGACTTGTGCATGGTCTCATATATCACCACTGCACCCAAACATCAACCACAGCCGCAGCCCCAACCACAACCACAACATCGTCCGCAGCTGCAACGTCACCCATAGCAACAGTATTACACACAGCTACAAACACAACCTCACCCCCACATGCAACCAGCAGGGATTTATCTAGGCTCATCTCTAGTCCATATGATTCCCTTCCTCCTTCCCCCACCTGGTGTCATGAGCAAGTCGGTCATGGCCACCTTAAGCCTACCCAACTTTACGTTGGGCATCCTGGTGTGGTATCTTGATCCACGAGCTTAATCAACAATGCCCTAGTTTATTTTAACCCCAGTGCAACCTATCATAGTTGAGTCTCACCCTCCATCTAGTCTGCACAAGCCAACCACCGCACCCACACCTGCACCATCCCAACCCAAAAGAGCCAGGGGCAAGAACACCAAAGCCACCGTGAAACCACGACAAGTCCCACCTTATGCCGTCTACGAACAACATGGACATCCAACTCAGAATTTCCCTGAAATCCCAGTGATTCATGCTCATCTGGATGCCATGGATACAAATGAAAACATCCCTGTGGTTGAACTCCCAACTGCGCCAGTAGTCAAGAATAAGGCATTAAGGAAAAACCATGCTTGCGCCCTTTGTGGCTTGTATGGACATTACTCCCACCATTGCCAAGACCTGCCTGAATTTTTAATGGCTATTGCTGACCTCCATCACCATTCCCTTGAGTCTAAGATCATCTTAATTGAAGAAGTTCACCCACCACCGCCTTCTTCAGACACCATGTCTATCTACATGATGTCCAGTTCCATCGACCCGCTCATTTCCTCCTCCACCGATAGTCCATTAGACTTGACACTTTGTTTCTTCAAAAATGATGAGGAGATACATGAAGCTCTGACCACCTTGGAATACCCATGGGATGACATGCACCATCGCTCGTTCTTCCTCTCCGAAGAACTTGTGTGGCAGTCTAACCCGTTTTTCATGGAGACCAAAGATTTCATCCATGGGAAGGTTGAATGGTTCAAGAACCCAATCCCGGCACCAGATTCCTTCAAAGAAGGGAACATGGTGAACATTTCACCAACAATTAAAATCAACATCTCAACCAACTCTAATATTGTTGAGGAAATCATGCTAAGGAATCTTTCTCCCCAGAAGAGGTCGATGCCTACACAGCTCTCTTCCAAGAATCCTGCGACATCTTCGCCTGGTCATACACTGAAATGTCTGGCTTAGATCCATCCATCATGGAGCACCACATCGACACATGGCTTGATGTGGCACCCATCTGCCAAAAGCAGTGGCCCATCCATCCATCCAAAGTGGCTATGGTGAAAGCCAAGATAGAGAACCTACGTACAGCCGGCTTCATTTATCCCATTGCATACACCACTTGGGTTTCTAATCCTATTCCCGTGAATAAAAAATAGGGTATTATTTGTGTTTGCACAGACTTTCGTGATCTTAATGGGGCATGTCCTGAAGAAAACTTCCCCACACTGTTCATCAACCAGATCTATGATGCATGCACCGGACATGAGGCCTTCTCCTTCATGGAGGGTTTTTTCGTATACAACCAAATCCAAATTTGGAAAGAAGACCATTACAAAATGGCATTCACAACCCCATGGGGCACATTCACGTACCGAGTCATGCCCTTTGGCCTCAAAAATGCTAGAACCACCTTCCAGCATGCCATGACACACTGCTTCCATGATCTTGTTCACATCATGTTGGTTTCTTTCGACAACCTCATCGCGTGGTCGCAAAACCACACACAACACATAGACGACTTGTGACAAGTCCTCATGCGATGTCACCAGTACAAAATATGCTTGAACCCATCCAAGTGTGTTTTCTATGACCCCATCCAAGTGCATTTTCTATGACCCCAGGGGTCGTCTCCAAGGATTCATCATGTCACACAAAGGAATGATCGTTGATCCTAGGAAAGTCCAAACGAATTTCCCCCTAACGTCACCCCTTTGAGTGAAAGCATTCTAAATTGTATTATAGTCTTTCCATTTTTTTTTTACACATTTTTCCCAATTGATTCTTATGTATCATTTCCTCTCATTGCTTCAGATGGATCACACCTCAGATTGGTATATGGGATGCGTAGATGGAGAAAGAAGATGGTACCTGAACCTCACCTCGATTGCATGGGTAATCTACTCCCCATCGCACGAGTTGATCCATATCAACAGAATATGCATGGGCACCGCAACCAACAACCAGGAGAAATATGATGGTGTCAATGGCCTCTTAGCCACCGCTCTCCAATTAAGAATTCACCATCTCGATGTCTTCTTAGACTCCCATCTACTTGTTTCTCAACTGAACAACCACTACTGAGTTCACAATCCCTGCCTCTTTAGAAAGTACCTGCGCACTAAACAGATGGTTAGAACATTTGAATCCATCACATCCACACATGTTCCCAGGAACCTCAATAGTGTCACAGATCAAATGGCTAATGATATTCTAAATTGGGACATCCATAACATTATATAGGAAACATACAACTATAATATAATGCATGATCATGTCTAAAATACACACATAGTGTAGTAATAAATCACATAGGCATTTGCATTCCACAAAATAATAAAAAGACTCACATAATAAAAACATAAAATCGCATCCACATGCGTAAAAAATATATATAAATATAAACCGATCAGTCGCATGTCCAAAACATGTCCAATACAAAAATTAGAAGCCACATATGCTTTCTCAACAGGATATACATAAGCGACACAAAAACCCCTAAGTGCACCAACGCACTAAGTACAGCCCCACTAAGCTACTAATCTGACTTAGACTCATCATCTAACTCGGCATCATCATCTTCCAAAGAGGACACATCCTCTGCATGAAGACCACCTCTCTCCATCCAGCGAAAGTGCTCGCAAGCCACAACCATCTTCCTCATCACACCCGTTAGCTCGAGAGGAAGATTGTGAATAGCAGCAATAAAGTTAGTACTCAGGTGCTTCCAGCCAACATCTGACACTCCAGTAGCTACCTCCTCCATATACGGCACCAGTCCATCCATATCCCACTACCACCTAAGGGAGCTCCTGGAAGGAGCCGCCGCAGGAGCTACGGTAACAACCCGCCTCCGATGCCCAGGTGGCGGGCGAGGACCAACATCTACACATACAAGCAAGGACACCATCAGTCCACATATATCAATATGAAAATCACTAACTAGCTCAACTATACTATGCATAAAGATGAACATAAAAATATCAAGCATACATACCAGCTGGTCCCCATGCTTGACGAGGAGGTCGGGGCATCTCAGGGTCTCCCCAGAAATCCATACTCACATATGGGTACTCCTCAATCACTGTAGGAAGCTGGAGCCACTACTCCAACAACTCCTCTGTAAAGAAGCAGCCCACTTTGTTGTCGCCCTTGTGAATCATCATCTGGCACCACCTATACATCCTCAGTTCCCACGGACCACTGTCCTATACATCCTGATGAGGACGAAGTGTAGGTACTTTCTCAAAGAAGAAAGCACACAAGAAGGAACCAAAGAAAAAACTAGCACCAGTAGTCTTCGACTTGTTCAGCTGAAGCCGAATAGCCTACAGATACATCTGGCCCCATGCATAATATGTGCCACCTATGGCATGCTCTTCTAACTGCAACTGACCACCAGAAATCTTGTGGCTCCTCGTGGAACCCAAGATACACTGTAGTAAGGTCCCCACCACTTGTGTGGAGAACTCCTCGATGTCACACATTAGGATGTAGTAGTCATGCACATACGTCATAGCATAATAGTGTTGATCACACAAATCCTCCAATGTCTCCCCCTGAGATAGCACCGGTACCAGGTCACCAACTACTCCCAATATAGGGAGCCCAGTAATGAAGTACACATCCTCTAGCGTAATCTCAATGCGTTGGCCTTAGAAGAGGAACACCTCCCCAGTGACATCCCAGAAAGCTATGAGTGTTTGCATCAGCAAATGCAAACTCTGCATAAGTGGTATCCTCATAAATTTCAGCAACCCACAGTAGGATAGTGTATCTCTAACACCCCCATCATGCAAGGATGCATCTCTGACACTCTTGCAGTCTCTCTCCCTCCATTTGATCTCCACCATCCTGCACAAGCAAAAAACCCTAATGTCAACCAGTGCCACCATCAAAAAATCACCCAAAAGAGGCTAGGGCACACCTGTTTGGGAAAAAGGAGCACCCAAGGTCCTCATAATTTCCCAACAAGTGCACCCAGGGTGCACCTTATCCCTTGAAATGTGCGACCTGGTCCCCATGAAACCCCAAAATGCTCATGGGGGGCCTCCAGGTGACCAAATTTAGCAAATAAACCATCAAAATGAAGAGGTTCAGTAAGAGCTTTTACCTGCAAGTTGCAGCTTGTGAAACCATCGATCAGATCAAAAGAAATCAGCAAATGAAGAATTAGGGCCCACCTCTCCAACTCCACCATGAACAGTGACAATGAAACTTCACCATGTGGACCCCCCCTTTTTATAGGCCCCATTTGACCTAATTTCTTCCACTCGACATAACAGGACCATACAGACTCTATTTGAGACGCCGTTCATGCCACTAGTTTCAGATTTCTGCCCTCTATCTCCTTATGAGACCATTGTCTCATGTTTAATCAATCCATTTTGGGACCATTTCCCACAAGTCACCTCGATTTAGAAGCCATGACATGATGATGCGAGTGTCCATGGACCTGTACTTGCATCTCACTTCCCGATCACAACTCTGGCAAGTTTTTGGGCCGCCGCCCATTAAGGACTGTAATTTTAGCTTTTATTTTGTATTTTTAACACATATATTGTCTTTTCTTTTTACCGCACCTTACGCGGACCTCTGGACCACTATCCACAAAACGATTTATTTTCTTGCACGTATTTGGCATATAAGTGCCTCCATACTTGTACTTACATTGCATGTAGTTAATTCCATCCACCGTAACACACACACATGCTCGCCTGACCTCTATCCGAGAGCCACTTCGGTTTGCGTGCCTCTGCCGCGATCTATCCCGTGCATGTATTGGTATGTTTGAGAGCCTTCTACTCTGTCCATACTATGTGGATGACCTTTGGACCTCTGTCCACCATCCTGACATGGGGCACCGCATGTGCCATCATTGGTTGACCACATTGGAGTTTCATTTAAGCTCTTTTTTTACTCCTTAAAACAATGAAAAGATTGCCGAGCGTAGCTGCTTCCTTTCCCACTCGCCAAAGTATAGGAAAGGGCATCTACATCATCTTATTTATCTCCTTTTGTGGACCATGTAGACCATTTCATGAAAAGGACCTCCTTGGCACACTCAAGCCAAGACCATTCCCCTCTGCATACTTTTATGTTTTCTCGGGCAGAGGGGCCACACTTTATGAAAAATCTCACCACCGGTTGTCGTTAAGCTCTTTTCCATCAATCTCAACAAGAAAAGATTGCTGAGCAAACTTGGTTTCATTCATGCTCGTAAAAGTATTTGAATGACCGTCCAGCCATTATACGTTAACCTTTTCCGACCTGATTGGACTACCAACGGTAAATAAGTCTCTCATCCCCTCTAGGATGGGTGAGCTCTCCTATGTATACTTTTATCCTTTTTTGGGAATAGGAGACCACCAACGAAAAAGATCCCCCACTGGAGTCTTCTCCGTGCTTTCAGACTCTCTAAAATTGAAAGCACCATTGAGCATTTACCTTCCGGAGCTCACCAAAAATCCATGAGATCGTACAACAACGGTGTCCCTAGACACCACCCGACAAAAAATAGTTTGGCAACATCCCCACATTGGGTCACCTTTGTTTAGAGTACTATGCAATGTGTCTTCCTTGGATCCCATCAGTATCAAAAGTGTCCACCTCCTCCAAGTATTTCCCATCTGTAGTGACATTCCCAGTATTACAGCTATGATCCCATTCCCTTGAGTCAGTTTTATTTGTGGCCTAGTTCGCCCTTCCATCATACTCTATCCATCATACTCTAAACAAATGAAGTTTGAGTCTCCCACTCCCCCCCTACCCCTGTTCAGTTCTTTCCCTTCCCTCCCCTCCCCCCATAATTCAGTGAGTCAGTTCACATATTGCTTCACACCTTTCGGTTTTCTCCCTCGCCCTCCTTGGCAAGGAAACATCATTGCCTTGACTAAGGGAAGGTCTCCCTCTATAGATTCTTGCACACATATTCCAACAGATAGACCCAGAGGTCCATGTACCTTGGTTTCATTAACATCATCGATGAGTTACTTGGACCACTTGAGAGGAGTCCTTAGTGCCTCTTGGGATGGTTGTTTCTCATGTGCTCGACTTCAACTCCATCATCGCACCGTTGAGATTCGTATAGGGTTTTTTTTGCACAGTACTTGGTTGAAGACCATGGATGCAACCTAAATCTAGCACATTGGTGAGTCCACTTGAGGGACCTAAATAGGTCATGTCCCTTGTGATTTTCGGGTTGCATTGGAGACAGTGTTTAGAAGCCCTAGCAGTGCTTCGATATACCTTTATGATTGATACAACATACTTGTACCGCAGAGACTCTGACTCTCAATCAGGAAGTCCACATAGCTATGTACCAGATCCAGCAGACCATCAGTCATAAAGATGTAGCATTCCATGAGAATGCCATGGGTCCAATGTACCAGATCAGTATTGTATTCAACCTCACATAGAGGCAACCAGCATTGTAACATCAGTTGTATATGATCGTCTCTTGTATTTTAGAGCATAGATCAAATGATTCTTTTGACGTTGTCACAAGCATGGGAATTCCCACCTCATCCATATACATGTCATACATTTATTGTATCTCACCCTTTGATGGGAACCAAATTAATACAAAAACCAAAAGACACCATGCCCCAGCCCTGGAAGAACCACCTTCGTCGACCATACGTTGAGCTCATGCCCTCACACATCAGGGGGCAATCTGTTAACCCAAAAATCCTCCACATAGCTCTCAATGGCCTACACCACCCAAGGACACCATCTTACAACACTCATATCACTCCATTAGACCTTCTATTAGACCCCCACACCTCCAAAATAGCCTAAGGATGAAAAAAAAGGGCTAAAACCCCCCCAAAAGGAGCTCAAAATAGCCCCATAGGAGCTAAATCCCTAAAAAAGGGGTTAAAACACTAAAAGGGGCTAAAGTTAGGGTGGAAGGGGCTAAAATCCCAAAAAAGGGGCTAAAACCTTGACTAAGGGCTTAAAACCCTAAAACCCCTTGGAAAAGCTATAAAAGGAGGGTGGGGGGTCACTCTCAAAACACTTCTCCCATTGCCTATTGTTATGCTGCTCGTGGATGCCTTGATACCTTTGCCTCTCAAACCACCCACACTCCCTCTCCTCCATTTCCATTCCCATTGAGCCATTTCTCCCAAACCAAGATAGGTGCTCCCATGAGCTAGGGCATGGTGGCCCATTCCCACTAGAGAAGGTATATTTGTGATTTTATGTTTATTTCTTTGCTTCTTAATATGCTTTGGTTTCTAACCCTTATCTCCATTTGCAGATTTTGTTATTAACATTGTTTTGTAGGTTTCCCATTGTAGCTTAGGTTTATTTGCAGGTTTTAATGAGGTGGAGCCTTAACCCATTTTCTGCAGAGGGGTTCACCAGTGCTTCATCTCCTTCTTTCAATTCTATTCTTAGCTTATAGTTTAGCTTAGCTTTAGTTTTCTGTTCTTAGTTCTTATATCAGTTTGCTGTTATGCTTATGTTATTTCCATTTTTTTTTTCTGCATTCACCATTAGCAGGAACCTACCCTTGTTCCCTATAGGCATAAGGGAGCCATTCCTTCCCTTGTAGCAGGGAGAAATCCTTGCTACACCATGAATATCACTAGAAGGGAGATCAGGGTCTGAGGGACTGTTTTGCAGAGAAGGGACTGATTTCCTTGTGTTGGGCATGTGTGGGTGTTCTAGAAGCTAGGATGGATCTAGTGTTGGTGTCTGTAGCTCTTCAATGAGCTCATCGGCTTATCGTTTAGCCTTTTCCAGCTCTTGGATGGCCTGATAAACCCAACTTGGTTGGCTTGACTGATCTGATGTTCGCCTGATAAACCCAACTGTGTTGTCTTGGCTGAATTGTGTACCCTTGTGGTGTTGTTATCCTTGGCTATGTGTAAGCCTGTTAGTTCCTTATTCCTTGGGGAATCATGCCCGACTCAGGGGTGGAAGCATTGCTGAGAGATTAAGGAGCGCACAGGCCTATGGTTGGGTGGAACATTGCAACGACATAGCTGGTTGCGGAACAAGTTCTTAACAAGATAAGAATTCTTACCTAACTTGTGTCTGCAATCATATTTACCATTGATGAATGATGATATACATGTTAAATGCTGATCTGTATATGCATAAGTGTTGATTGATATGTTTTGCTTCCATTGTGTATATGAATGATTATGCTTCATAATATGTTTTATGTTTTTATGTATCATGCTTCAGCATTATATGTATGTATGTTCATGTTCATGGGGCTAGATGCCCAGATGATCTGATGTATCATAGCATCCTCTTCGCTGGTCGGAGGGTCGAGGATGTTACAGTGTGGTATCAGAGCTCTGGTTGCGGCATGGGCCTAAATGGGCCATGAAGATGTAGTGACAGAGATTATGTTACAACATTTGGGCCTCAGAGGGCCATGAGAAATAGTTAACAGATGTAGGTTTCCTACTGCCCAAAAGAAACCAGGAAAAATGGGTGAAGACAAGAAAATTCAAAAAAAAATCTAAGTGCCAGAATGTCAGCTCATCGAAAAACTTAGTGACAAGTTCTTCTGATGCAGCGGAGCACTTAGTGGGAAGGACACCCAATAGACATTAATCGGAAGGAAATTGAGGAAAGGTTTCATTCGTCAGCCATCATCTCATTGGAGAACTTAGTGTGAAGTTCCTCCGACACGGCGGAAATGTTAGTTTGAAGCCCACCCAACGGCGGAAGGTTTTGCAAAATTTTGTTTAAGTGTTAAAATCGTCAGCCATCGGAACATGTTAGTGGTATTCATCGTCGATGAACAACGAAAGGAATTAGTGGTTCAAGCACCACCATTGCAGAAGCCTAGTGCACTAATCCTCCAATGGATACAGGTTCCACTTACCAATGCCATGATGGTTGTGTTTTAGTTTCCAATCAGAAGGGGTCAAGGGATTGTAAACCTGCCGTTGCGGATAGCTAGAGAACTATCCTTCCAATGGATAGAGCCTCCGACCATCGATGCAGTAAAGAAAGTTCAAAAATTTCTCTAAGTAACAAAATCATTGGCCATCGAAAGACGTTAGTGGTTTGGGAACCCGTCGTTGCGGAAGGCTAGAGCACTATTCTTCCGACGAGGAAAAGTTTCGACTACCGATGCCGATGTGCTTCAGTTCGTAGGTCAAAAATAATTAGCGGATTAGGCCATTGATTGGAAAAGGATCGAAGTTGATAAGCCGTAGTTGTGGCTACTGATTGAACTACTCCACCGATGCACTAGTCCTTCCAGTCGCTTATGCCAAGGTGTTTAGTGAACAGTAGTTCTGGGTTCATAACTATGACGGCAGCAAATAGTTGCTTGATCGCCGATGAATAGAAGATAGTTGAGCCGATGAAGCGGTGGAAAGGAAGACTAAAGAGAAAAATTTGGAAGATTTTTCAGAATCATAGAATCATCGACCATTGGTGAAGGTTAGTTGAACACATTGCCGATGCTTAGATGATTCAGTTGTCGATGAGCTACGTCGGATAAAGTCAGTTGATCGAACATCCGCCATTGTGGTTGATTAGTAGAATATTCCACCCATGGACATTGTTTTGACCACTGATAGACATGTGGCTGCGGAAGGCATAGAAATATCGTGGACCACCATTTCGGCCACATAAAGAACTGATCACCCGATGAGCACCCGAGCGCTGATGCCACAAAATACTAGTCACTTTGACCGCCGACAAAGTTGTGAGCTATGGAAGACATAGGAATATTGTGGGCCACCATTACGGAAGCCGAAAGGACTAACTGTCCGATGCGTAGGGCACCCGGCCATCGACACAGCAGTTAGGCGGATGAAATTAGACCTATGAATCACCGATGAAACCTGGAACAGTAGACCACTACAGGGATGATATAGTGGAAGGGAATATACAAGAAACCCACCGATACAGGGGAGAAAGTTAGAGGTTTCAACCGCTGAAACGTTGGGAGATTAGTAAGGATAAGATCCAATTAGAAGGAAAATTTAAAGAGTATAAAGTCATCGAAATTTTTTTGATGATCAGGCCACCGATCGGAAGGAATCAAAGGATCTTAAACCCTCCATTGCAGCAATCTAAAGCACTATCCACCCGATGGATAGTAGGCCCGATAGCAGATAGACATCCATGGAAACCATAGTAAGATCACGTTCCACTGTTGCAGCTGCTCAAGGGACTGTGCACCCGATGAACAGACAATTTTCTCACTGATACAGATTGAAAGTTTAGTCAATTTGACCGTCGAAATGCCGAAGAGAAGTAAGCAAATAGATCACGGATGAACGAGGTGTTTTGATCACCGAAGTATCAGAAAGATAGCTGGGAAGAGGTCCGACTAGGCCTAAGGAAATTGGGGTTTTTGAGAGAATTTCTCTGTGATTTTTCAAGCAGTTTCTAGCTATCTTTCAGTAGATTTCGACAGATTATCAGTGATCATAGGGCTAAAAAAGAAAGAGAGGAAATTTTTTTGTTTTAAGCAAGATTGTGTTTTATGAATCTCCAAAATAGGAAGGTAAGTAGTTTTGATTTATATTAATGATATGCATCTAACAGTTTGTTACTAACACATTGCAGAATTATAGACAACTTCCAAGAGCAGTACTCCAGAAAGAATAGTGTGGTAAAGTAAGAGGTGATTCAATCATGAGAACCCATGATGGGTATGATGCTCGGGATTCTTACGAGCGTGCAGGAGATGCCATGGGAGAAAATGTCTAGAATGGAAATGATGACATAGAGTCTAATGGAAGGATATTCTAAGAGAAACCATCCAAGGTTGCAGCCACCATTAGAAGCTTTATTAAATCCCAGGAAGAGCAGCATCAGTTGAATGCTCCCATGTTGCAAAGTTTGACAGATTTGCAGAGGAAGATAGACTCTGGGCGAGAAGGCAGTAAGAGCAGCACTAGGAGAAGGAGAAGGAATTCCAGTGGATCATCTGATTCTGAATAATCCAGCAGGGATAGAATCTCATCTCCTCATAAAAGGAGAAGAATAAAACACCATAGGGATCTCTCTCAAGATGGATTTAGGAAAGCTAAACCTCCTACATTTGATGGTGAGATAAAGACAGGACAAGAAGTTGAAGCTTGGCTTCTTGGGATAAAGAAGTACTTTCAAGTATAGGATTATTCAGGAAACATGAAGGAAAGAGTTTCCATATTCAATATGAATGGATGAGCATTCATTTGGTGGGAACACTTCAAGCAAGTAAAGAAGATCAGTGAAAAGAAACTGAAGTGGAAACAGTTCAAGAAGTATTTCAGGTAGAAATACCTCTCTGATAGGTATTATGATGATAAGATTAAGGAGTTCCATGAGCTGAGATTGGAACAGTAGACCATGGATGAATATGCAAATAAGTTCTTGGAATTATTGAGGTATGTCCGATACAATAGATATTAAAAAGTGAAGGTCCAGTGGTTTTTAAGTGGATTGCCTCAAGCTTACAAAGATAGAATTGAGTTGTATGAACCGAGAAATCTCGAATAAGAAATGAGAAAGGCTAAATGTTGCTATGAGCAAATCAAAGGTAAACCTAATTACCATAAGGCATGGAAGGACAAGAAGAACAAGAAGTTTTACCAAAGAAGGAAAGGTTTCAAACCTTCTAGATTCAGGACTCAGCAGAAGCAGCCATCCCAACCTACGAGTAATCCAGTTAGAGTGACAGGTGGAAAGCCTAAAGAGCCACATCAGAATAAAGGTCCACTCAAATGTTGGAAATGTGAAGGACCCCACTTGCACAGATATTGTCCACTTCAGAATGAAAGTGCAAGGCGAGCTTATAACATTCGGGAAGTAGAAACAGTGGGTCAAGTAGAAAGAGCAGTCCCTAGAATTTATGTAGCACTGGAGGACCACCAGGAAGATCACCAGTCAACTATGGTTGAAGCTGCAGGTAAGATTGTTGAACAATCTATTTCTGTTTTGATTGACCTTGGTTCTACTCATAGTTATATCACTCCTAGGGTGGTGGAGATTTGTGCTTTTAAGAAGGTAAAGCATGAAAAATCTTGGTTAGTTCAGCTTGCTACTCGGACTAAGAGAAAAGTCAATGAATTGGTATAGAAATGTCTATTGGTTATGAATGGATTGATCACTTGTGTAGATTTGAATGTTCTACTACTTGGTTCCTATGATGTTGTCATTGGAATGGATTGGTTAGAAGCTCATAGAGTAAATATTGACTATTATAACAAGAATTTTGAATGCACAGATGAGGAAGGAAACCCACTAATTGTGAAAGGTATTCCGAAGGTAATTTCAGTAAGATAGGTTTTAGCAATGCAGTTGAAGAAGTTCTGTAGGAGAGGTTTCCAGTTGTATGCAGCTCATATTTTGGAACCAATAGGAGATGAAACTCCTAGGTTGGAGGACTATTAGGTGTTACAGGAATTCAAGGATGTGTTTCTTGATGAGATTCCAGGGCTTCCTCCAAAGAGGGACACTGATTTCACAATTGAACTTGTGCCAGGAGCAGCACCAGTGTCCAAGACACCATACAGGATGAGTACACCAGAGATGCCAGAGTTGAATATGCAACTACAAGATTTGTTGGAAAAGAAGTATATCCAACCGAGTGTGTCTCCTTGCGGAGCACCGGTTCTATTTGTGAAGAATAAAGATGGTACACTCAGGTTATGTATTGATTACAGACAGTTGAACAAGTTTGCTATGAAGAATAAATATCATGTGCCTAGGAATGATGACATCTTTGATCAAATGAGAGGAGAAAATGTATTTTCCAAGATTGACTTGAGGTCTGGTTACCATCAGGTGAGGATCAAGGATGAAGACATTCATAAGATAGCCTTCAGGACAAGGTATGGACATTACGAGTTTGTAGTGGTACCATTTTGTCTCACAAATGCACCAGCTACATTTATGTGCCTTATGAACTGTGTCTTTAGCAAGTATTTGGACAAGTTTGTTCTTGTTTTCCTTGATGACATTCTTGTTTATTCTAAGAATGAGGAAGAACATGAAGAGCATATGAGATTGACATTGCAATTTGTCAGGGAACATCAACTATATGCAAAACTAACCAAGTGTGACTTCTACAGAGATAGAATCCAGTATTTGGGTCACATTATCTCAAAAGAGGGTATATCAATAGACCCTAAGAAGATCGAAGCCATTATGAATTGGCCTACTCCAAGAAATGTGATTGATGTAAGATATTTTATGGGACTTGCAAGATACTACAGGAGATTCATTGAAGGATTTTCCAAGGTTGCACATGCCATCGCTTCTTTGCAAAAGAAAGGGATGAAGTTCGAATGGAATTCGAAATGTGAAGAGAGCTTCCAGCGGTTGAAGAATATTCTCACCAGTGCACCAGTATTGAAGGTTGCAGATCCATAGAAATATTTTGTGGTATGTACTGATGCATGCAGACAAGGGCTTGGAGGAGTCCTTATGCAGGACAACCATGTGATATGTTATGAGTTAGGAAAATTTAAGGAGCATGAGAAGAACTATGCCATGCATGATATAGAGCTTGTAGCCATAGTACATGCTCTCAAGATGTGGAGACATTACTTGATGGGTAGAATATTTGAGGTCAAGACAAACCATTGTGGCCTAAAGTATTTGTTTGATCATCCTACTCTAAATGCTAGGCAAGCAAGATGGCTAGAATTTCTATGTGATTTTGATTTTGAAATCAAGCACATAAAAGGAAAAGAGAACAAGGTAGCTGATGCACTTAGTAGGAAGGTACAGGAAATGCATGTGGAATCTCTTAGTATTTTCCAATCAGATTTGAGGCAGCAGATTGTTAATCATGTTGCCAGAGATGAATTGTATGAGCAGGTAAAAGACAAATTGCAGTAGCAAAACCTTGAGAAGAGGTATGAGGGATATAAATTTAAAATAGATGGACTTCTTACTTATAAAGGAAGAATTTATATTACAGATGTAGCAGATTTAAGGAGAGTTGTTATGGATGAAATCCATCAAGCTCTGTATTCTGGTCACCCAGGGTACCAGAACACAATTGTTACAGCTAGAAAGTAATACTTTTGGCTAGGGATGAAAAAGGAGATGGTTGAATACATTTCAAGGTGCATGAAATGTCAACAGGTAAAGGTTGAGCATCAACATCCAACAGGTTTGTTGTAGCCTTTGCTAGTTTCAGAATGGAAATGGGAAGTTATTTCCATGGATTTTACTACAGGATTGTTGATGACTTGGAGACAACATGATTCCATCATGCTTGTGGTAGACAAGTTGACAAAAGAAGCACATTTTATACCAGTGAAGTCTACGCACAAGAAAGATGACATTGCAAAGATCTTCAAGAAGGAGATTTTCAAATTACATGGATTGCCGAAGGCAATAGTTTCTGACAGAGATGTCAAGTTCACTTCCAATTTTTGGAAGCGGTTGTTTGCAGATTTGGGTACAAAGCTAAACTTCAGCACTACATACCATCCTCAGATAGATGGACAGACAGAAAGAGTTAATCATGTGCATGAAGATATGCTTCGCATGTATGTGATGGACAAACCAACCAAGTGGGAAGATTAATTACACTTGGTAGAGTTTTCTTATAACAATGGACAACAAGCATCCTTGGGGATAAGTCTGTATGAAGCTTTATATGGAAGAAGGTATAGGACACCAGTGACTTGGGATAACCCAGTGAACAGAGTTGTGCTTGAACCAGAACTGCTCAAGGAAATGGAGAAAGAGGTTGTAAATATCAGACAGAATATGAAAGTAGCACATGACAGATAGAAAAGCTATGCAGATAAGCATAGTATGAATAGAGAGTTTAGTGTTGGGGATCATGTTTAACTTAGAGTGAAAGAAAAGAAAATTTCCTTGAAGCTTGGAAGTTGTACCAAGTTGTCACCTAGATATTGTGGGCCGTTTGAAGTGCTTGAAAGAATAGGGCCTGTTGCATATAGACTTGCATTGCCTGCTAGTACTAGAGCTCATAATGTTTTTGATGTTTATTTTCTTAAGAAATATGTACATGATCCTAACCATGTGATAAATTGGGATGTGATTCAGGTGGAACTCGAGGGAGAGTTCCAAATCGAGCCAATGTGCATCCTCGACAGGAAGGTCACAATGCTTTGGAACCAAGCCATAGGGCAGGTAAAGGTGCAATGGGAGCACTATGGACCTAAAGAGGCTATGTGGGAGATGGATGATGCCATGCGATTGGCACATCCATTTTTGTTCAATCCTGCAAAACAATGAGGCGGTACCCGTCTAGCATTTTGTTCAAAATTTGTAAAGCACTGAGTACAGTGCTATTGAAGGGGGAGGGAAATGTAACACCCCGGTTTTGACCCCATTTGCGTTAAATATACAGGATACATATGTTGTAATAATCACAGTGAGGATCTAAGGGAAAAATCCCCATCATTGATTTGGTTATGTTATGATTCGGATTGGAATGGTCACCAATGGTATATCAGAACATACAACATATATTAAATTGTAACATCATGTAAATGTGCATTTTAATTAAATAACCCAACCAGCTATGTTCACTACAACTAAATCGAGAATGGGCATGATTCCTAAGGATAAGGAGGGGAAATGATGAACCTTGAGCCATGGGAGAAAATCCATGTGTCACCACCCCGTTTGTTTTGCTCATTTTCCCTTGTTTCATCCAACCACCACCTTCATTGTTCTGTTGATTAGTTGGGGATTCTATTTGCTGGAAAAACGACCACTACTATGCCCACGCCTACTCTCTCTCTCTCCACAATGTGCCTTTTGTGTGCGGATGGTCTGTCCACTATGGGGATCGAGAGTCTGTTCAGTTTTCTCACGTGGATTGAGTTAAAAGGACCCATGATCCATTATCGGGGGGTTCGTTGGTTCTCCCTTTTCATTGGGATTGCTAGCTTGCGGTGGGTTCTCCTTTGCCTCACGGATTTGTTGGCTTACGGATCAATTATTTCCTCTTTTCACGTAGATTTGTGTGTCGTTCTCCACCATCATCAGACCTATGTAACGATTCTGCTACTCTATTGTTGAGTCATGACTATAAATCCATTCACAGTTTTGGTTGACTACGTATTTTTCCATCACAAATAGTTTGGGAGTTTGTTCTTTCCTCATTTTCTGCCTGTGCAATTTCTCCAATGATTGCATTGAGGATCGGGTGTTGTGGGTTCATAGTTGTTTGTGGGCTGCTCTTTTCCCATGATTGATGAACTGTGTTTTTCCCCTGTAAAAGCTTGAATAGTTGTTTGGCTGCTTGCATGCAGTGGTTTTGTCCTTTGACTGCATTGGAGTGGTGAATGAGGGCTTGAGGTGCTTGATAAACCTAGTGGGTTGAGAACCACATAGATAGAGCTACTGAGCTGGATTTCTTCTGCACAACCCCTGAATAGAACTGGAAAGGAGATCAAGGTATGAGGGACTGCATTACAGAGAAGGGACTGATTTCCTTGTGTTGGGTGTGTGTGGGTGTTCTAGAAGCCAGGCTGGATCTAGTGTTGGTGTCTGTAGCTATTCAATGAGCTCACCATCTTAGCATTTATCCTTTTCCAGCTCCTAGATGGCCTGATAAACCCAACTTGGTTGGCTTGGCTGATCTGATGTTTGCATGATAAACCCAACCTTGCTGGCTTGGCTGAACTGTGTACCCTTGTGGTGTTGTTATCCTTGGCTATGTGTAATCCTGTTAGTTCCTTATTCCTTGGGGAATCATGCCCAGGTCGGGGGTGGCAGTATTGCTGAGAGATTAAGGAGCACACGGGCCTATGGTTGGGTGGAACGTTGCAGCGACGTAGCTGGTTGCGGAACAAGTTCTTAATAAGATAAGTATTCTTACCTAACTTGTATCTGCAATCATATTTACCATTGATGAATGATGATATACATGTAAAATGTTGATCTGTATATGCATGAGTGTTTATTGATATGTTTTGCTTTGTTGAAGACTAGGGTTTCAACATCACATTCAAGCATGCATTAAGTTCATACACAGCGATCAAAGACAAAGAAATATGGGAAGGGACGTCCAATCCGTCTTTGCATTAT
>LPNX010491704.1:782-53632 GCA_001517045.1 Pseudotsuga menziesii
AGAACATGTCAGATAAATCATATATAGAGTGCTTAATCATACGTATTCATCAAACCATGATACATGAAAGATATTCAAGACACATATGGAAGAAGGATTATCTTTATTAACAATAGTGAATGAGTTCAGATTACAACCCAACGCTTGAGACAAGGACTCCTCTACAACCAAAGGATTCTGAGTTCCACTACTCCAAAGAATTTTGAATAGACTCCACCAACATAACTTTTCTCTCCAAGTATTCTTTCTTAATACCATCCCCAAGGCCTTTATTTATACTTGGTGAAATAAGGCAGTTCCGAGGGTTGAGGAGGTTGAGACAGTTAAGGTGATTATGGTTAAGGGATTAACAAATCTCAGATAATCATGATTTATTATTTTTAATGTCGAAGGAAGGTGTACACGGGTATTAATACTGGTAACTCGCGTATGACACACGAGTTTCTCTAAGGCTAACCTGCATACAAATCTGTACGCGAGATGCAATAACCGATACTTGCGTACAACACGCGAGTTGCATATAGGAAGAGACGCGTACAATACTTGACATATTTAAAGGTAAAAATAACCAGCTAGATGGATGATAAATGTAGTTCATAATATGCCCATCTATAGTGTTTTAGGAAACCCTCAATCCATAAATGTCCTTTTGTGTGCCAACATAAGGAATGTCGGCACTTGGACGGAGAGGTGCCATTCAGGTGGATAACAGATGCCCCCTAATGTGTGAGGTCAGAGGGAAACGATGGCTGAAATACATTATAATATTTATCTTTGGAGAACTCAGAAATCCAATGGAGCAAAGATAGTACCTAAAACAAATACATAGTAATGTCATATACAAAGTCATATCTGAGGATGCTATGTTCAATTTACTGGAACACTAGCTCCTTTACAATATTTGAGTACATCATATGATACGGGTATGAAACCACGTATATTACAAAGGTGGATCAAAGCCACAATATACAAGAATGATGAGTCTTCAAAGATCTGGAAGCTGTGTACATGAATAGAACATAATCTTGCGCAACTTAGTCCATAGGTGAGGAACTAAGGTCTTCATAAACTATCCCAAAGAACCAGTGCAATCCCAGCCATGTGAATAAAAGTAGGTTGAAGTCGAACATGGAAAGGATTCAACAGTTTGTCAATCAATAAGTAATAATTAACAACTAAAGCAAAGGAATTCACTAATGAGGGAAGTGAATCCCGAGGTACAATCGTCAAAAATCTAGGTCTTCGTCGTCAGGAAGTACTGAAACGGAACCATGCTGTGATAAGGAAGGAAATAGATCCTCCAACGGATCACAAGAGTGACTAGGAATTGGGTAACAGAAGGGAGACACAATAGATAACAAAGATAACAATGATGGGATCAGGATATAGATCAAACATTGGGTGAAGTCCTTGAACAATGAGCACGACACAGAGATGACCCAAGGCAGCGTTTAACTTATAGATAGAACAACTAGACTTATCTGTCATGTAGGAGACATGATCATATTCCCCGGGTATAATGAACAAGAGGAGGAGTAGAAAACTCAAAGTATATATCTATCATTTTAATATTCACAAAAAATTTAAAAAATGATAAAAAATTAAAAATTATTTACCTAGCTCTCCCCATGCTCCTCCTGGAGGGAGGACAAGGTCTGGGTCACCCTGAAAGTCCATGCCGGCATATGGAAACTGCTCTAGTGCCGGTAGCTGTCGTTCCCACCAAATATAGAAATCATCATCGTATACACTATGCATTGTGTCTCCTCCTCCTTGACGGAGGAAGATGTCTCCCCACCTGCTCAGCCTCGGCTGATGTGGAGATCGGACCAGTAGAGGTATGGCAGGGCTCAATCCTGGTACTCTCTCAAAGAAGAAGGCAACCAATATGCTCGCATAACCAAAGTTATTTCACCTTCCTCTCTTGCAATCGGACAATTGTATTTTCATGATAGGGACAACTCCCGAACACCAATCATAGAGGGCACCACGAAAACAATCCACCGCCAACCTCATTTGGTTCCATGTAGCCAAATGTAATGAAGAGGATCCTGAAATCCTCATGATGATGCTTGCAAGTACCTGTAGTGTAAGGTCACAAATATGTGTAATAGGGACACAACTCCCTCTCTTTTGGGTACCTGGTGTGCAAAACACATCTATATAGTTCTGGACACTTAAAGGGTCACCGCCTCGGCCAGTGCCCTCTAAGTTAACCGGTGCTCCTCGACGTGACAGACCGGTTATGAAATACATGTCCTCAGTAGTAATCTCCAAAGTCTCACCCTGTAGGTCGAACATCCTCAAATCACGATCCCAATAATTTATCATGAACTCCAAAAGGCAGACATTGGCCCGCATGGGTGATGTGCAAAAGAATTTTAGTAGCCCACTTGTTCGTAATGCATGTATAGTGGGTGCACTTTGGAGTGTTTTTTGGTCCATTGTTTCATGTTCCCTTTCCCTCCATTCCAGCACCATCTTCACACCTAGCAAAACAAGCAATTTGATTAAGTAATTTCATATAAAATTTCAAATTTTTTTGACTATATTTAGCTTTTTATCCTTCACGCGGTACGCGCAACTATCTAGTTAGACATGTCGTGTACTGTACGAGACTCTCTATATAGGTAACTCACGTACATAACACCTGTACACGAGTCTTTACACTGTGAACCCGCGTACGCGCCGTGACATGTTTTAGGATGCTTTTAAACATGAAATTAGGACTCAAAACTAATAATTGCTAGGATCAAAATGAAGAGCTCGGGGTGTAGGCTTACCTGCAACTTGCGAAATTTGATTTCGTCAGTTAGATTGTCCACAACGATCAAACAAAGGTAGAGGAAATAACTTGCTTTTTATGGCTAAAAATTCCAAATGGTGAGTTTTGTTTTGATTTTCAACTATTTATAGAAATTTTATTTCTCCAAGTGGGTTTTTTCTATAGTTTGAAAATCCATTCAACTAATACCATATCTCCTTTTGCTTTGAAACAAGTTTTTCACCATTATAAAGTGTTGTTGCTCCAATAGGGTGGTTTTTTCATTTCCAATACATTTTTGGCATCTTTATTCAATCCACATTAACCTTAGCATTCAACATTTTGCCACGGACTATGGTATTATAAACCATTAGTTCCCTGTTTTTACCATTGTTCTTCCGTGGATAGGAACCTTTTTTCATGAGTATATTCCTTCCAAGCCTATGTTGTTCTTTGGTACTCATGCCACAACTGTTTCAGGTACAGGGGTATCCTTTTAGCTATTTTTCACGCCAAATAGAGCTTCCTTTGAATCTCTTTTTACAAGCTATCCCTTTATAGGACTCCCTTCCCTTATGGAGTTTCTTTAGGCCCAGGTCTGACTCCTTCAAATCAAACTTGACTGCCGAGTTAAATCGTCCGTTCAAGCTCGTTAAGAATATGTGAATGGGAATCCGCATTGGTGGTAGGTTATCTCCTTCTCGGACCATGCGGAATAATACGAGAAAGGATCCCTCTCTTTTCTATTTTGAATTGAGAAGAGTATTCTCAGGCATAGGTTTATCACTTTTCCAGACCTGAGGGACTAAATTTACGGAAAAGGAACAGCCGGTATGAGCTTAGTTTTCTCTTTTTCGTGCTCTGGACCTAAACATGAAAAAGATTCCAAGTGTAATTTGTGTCTTTGTCATGCTCGTTAAACACTTAAGAACAAAGGAACGAATTTATTGTTGTAAGCCCCATTTCTCGTAATCAAATGGATCTTTCCGAGTGATCTTGCTTTCCTTCACACTCGTAAAACTCAAGCTATTTTTTGTTGTTTTGGAAGGAGCGTTGGGTAGGTGGTAATTTAACCTTTTTCGGACCTCCCTGACTAAGTACGAAAAAGGTTCACCTTTTCTTCTACGGAAGTTAAGAGAGTTCTTCTGTGGTATGTTTTATACTTTTTCGGCCTCAGGAGACTAAATTGGATGAAAAAGGACCCCCCTGGAGTCTTCTTTGGAGTTTTCAGACTCCCTAAATGTGAAAACACCAACTGAGCATGTACTAGTTCGGGCTCATTAAATCCACGAATCAGTGACACTATCAAGCATTATTTTCCCGTCTCTTCAAGCTTGTTAAAAAATGAAGAGGGATCCGAGTTAACTTTCCTGGACTCGTTAAAATTTAACACTGAAGGTAAGGAAGAAGTTTTCTCTCGTTTTCAGTAGTGGTAGCATGTCATCCTTGAACATAACACTCTTTTTCTTTTCTGATACCCATGTTTCAGTGATCACTTTTTGTTCAACTATTTGTACAAGTCTTAATCTTATAAATGTGTCAAAATGCAGATATTGGACCGGTCTGCCCTGAGGGGCATCCATGCATGTTTGTTCGTCCTGTCATAGGCGAAGACCCGGGAATGATCAGGGTTCTAGAGGGGAAGCTGGCTAGGCTGACCCAAAGAGTGCCCACCTTGCGGATAGAGCATATCCCGACTTCCATGCAGGAGTTCATTGTTGGAGTGCCACCGGTCTGGTTACGACTTTTCAGGCGAGTGGCCAGAGCGGTTCTTGTATACCTAGAGGCTGTGGAGGTTGTCGAAGCCGAAGAGGCTAAGGAAGCCAGAGTCTAGAGGGACCATGGGGACCAAGGTAGTCCAACTGACCAGGGTGGTCCTGCGTAGATCTAGGACATTTTGATGGACTGCGATCCACATTTTTGTATATTTTTGTATATAACAGGATCTGAGGATCAGACTTGACCTATCTATGGACATATATTTTACATATATATATATATATTGTTGTTGTTGGCGGTTTATTTACAAATGTTTTTTATATGTGTGATGTATATCTTTATGAAATGTGTGTTAGATGCCAATCTAAAATGTAATTAGCATATGCATCAGTCAATTGATTCTGATTTCGTGGAATGTGATTGAATATAATAACTTCAAAATTTCTTTCCAGTAACTGAATTTGCATGAACTGACATAATAGAAAAGGATTTCGTACCTGATAAGCTCGATTGAGCTGGGAGACCACTAGCTGAGAGTTTAGACGAACTTCAAGCTGGGTGATACCACATGACAAAGCATCCCATAAAAGCTCAATTACATGCCTATACTCAGCAACATTATTAGAAGCAGGACCTAAGCAAGCGCCTCCAGCGGCAACAAGCTGTCCTGAGGGAGATTCAATAACCCATGATGCTGAATCTAGGTTACAAGTGTGATGGCTAGCGCCATCAGTGAACCCTATATACCTTTCAGAAGACATCTGCAACAACCAACAGATCATATAAAAAACAAAACCAACAACCTAATGTACATAAAAATACATACAACAAAAATACAAGAAAAAGTGCTAAGCCTAAGCATAGTACTTTTTTAGGTAGAGACCATTTCTAGGCTCAGGCAGCTTGTTCCCATCAAAATCAACTAACTCATATGCGCCCTTCTTCAAAACTTTCGACACGACATAAGGTCCTAACCACATGGCCTTGAATTTTCCTACCCCCAGGGGTTCTTTGTCTTGGTCCCAAAGCAAGACAAGTTCCCCTTCAGAGAAAACCCAAGGTTTGACCGATTTATCATACTGAGTTTTAACCCTATTTTTATGAGCTTGATTAGTGGTCAGCGCATCTCTATGATGTTCATCAAGGTGTTCTAAATGTACCAGACGTTCCTCAAGCTCCATCGTATCAGGTAACACGTGAATAGCTTTCTTTAAAGAAGGAATTTCACACTCAATCAGAGTAACTGCTTCCAGTCCATGAACGAGTTGGAAAGGGGAGAAACTCGTAGCAATTTTTATGTTGGTTCGGTAGGCCCAAAGAGCAAGATATAGCATGATGTTCCAGTTAGAACGGGCTGCATCAATTGTATGTTTAAGGATAGTTTTAAAGTTTTGTTGACAACCTCAACTTGACCGTTTGCTTGCGGATAGTACGAAGATGAATGTTCTTGTCTGAATCCGAGCATGGTAGTCATTTCGGTCATCATGTTATTTTGAAAATGACTACCATGGTCAGTGAAAATCAGTTTGGGTATACCAAATCATGCTAAAATCTGATTGAATACAAAGAAAGATGGTGTTTCCCCATCGGCTTTAAAAGTAGGCATTGCCTCTGCCCATTCCATAAAATATTCAGCACCGACAATGATGTATTTATGCCCCCCAACTGAGGCTAGGTTGCATGTCACGTAATCAATCCCCCATTTCATGAAGGGGCCTACCGAGACAATGGGAAATAATGGAGCAGGATGTGACCGTATTTTCTTGGTGTAAAGCTGACAGGGATGACATCGCTTCACTACTTCCACACAATCTTTAAAGATCGTGGGCCAGAAATAACCGGCACGTAATATCTTCTGGGCCATTGCTAACCTAGATAAATGACCCCCACATGCTCCACTATGGGGATCATTCGGGACAAGTTCTGCTTCCTCATGGGTAAGTCATCGACACAAAATGGAATCTACCCCTCTTCGATATAATGTATCTCCTATGATGAGGTAGTTCTTGGAATAAAGGCGTAATTTATGTCGTTCCTCCCTTGAGGAAGCTGCAGGATACTTCAAAGTCTGGAGATATATAAGAATATCCCCATACCAAGGATTAGAGGTGGATATCAAGAATATGTGCTCATCTAGGAATGAGTCATCTTCAACTGCTACATCTTCTTCAGTAGGAAATTCTGCTATAAATTCAGCAAAAACCAAGGACTTCTTAGACTTAGCGGACTGGAAATCCAAGTCAAACTATTGGAGAATGACTATCCATTTGTTAAATTTTCCCCCAACAATCCGTCGGGATAAAACATATTGAAACGGATTCAAATCTGCCACTATTGTGGTGGTCCTTAGTAAAATGTAGTGACGTAACCTCTGAACATCATAAACGGCTGCTAAGGCTAATTTCTCAACATGGGATTATCTAAGTTCAGGTTCGGCCAAAGCACGGCTAAGATAATAAACGACATGCTCTACAAGCTTATCATCTTCCTGGACTAGTACTACCCCAATGGTCGACTCAGATGGGGCCAGATATAATATAAAATCCCTAGAATAATCTGGTGGACGCAATAAGGGTGCCGACAACAAAGCTTTTTTCAATGCCTCGAAAGCAAGTTGTGCGGTTTCATCCCATATAAATGGGGTGTCCTATTTGAGCAGGCGCATGAAACCCTTAGTAATCTTGGCATAGTTAACAATAAAACATCGAAGAAAATTAGACTTTCCTTGCAGGCTTTGAAGTTGCCTGATAGAACGAGGAGGAGGCAGATTTACAATGGCCTCAACTTTCAATGGATCCACCTGGATGCCTCTACTAGAGACAATGAACCCGAGCAATATTCCTGATTCGACACAGAATACACACTTGTGGGGATTCAAGCGGATTTTATAATATCTGCATCTCTCAAATATCAACCGTAAATTATCTGGATGTTGAATCCTCTTACAAGAATGTGTTGGCAGATCATCAAGGTATGGTTTGACAATGGTTTTAATATCATGGAAGGAAAAGTTCATAGCCCGTTGAAAGGTTGCCCCTGCATTTTTCAATCCAAAGGGCATTTTCTTATACGCGAAGGTACCCCAAGGAAAAATGAAAGAAGTTTTATGTTGGTCTTCCGGTTTTATTTGAATTTGATTGTATCCGGAGAAACCATCCATAAACGAGAAAACCTCACTTCCCGCACAAGAATCTATAATTTGGTCTATAAATGGCATGGGATAGTTGTCCTTAGGACAGGATTTATTGAGGTCTCTAAAGTCTGTACAGACGCGGATAGTCCCTTTCTTCTTATTAATAGGAACAGGGTTGGATACCCATTCTGTCAAAGCTATGGGATAGATAAAACCAGCCTTCAATAGCTTTTCAACTTCAGCCTTTACAGCCACCTCTTTGTGTGGGTTAACAGGTCTTAACTTTTGTCAAACCGGTTTGGCATCAGGATACGTTTGGATTTCGTGTTCAACAATCGATGGATCTATGCCTGGAATCTCCTCATATGACCAGGAAAAGACATCGCAGAATTCCTTAAACAGGGCAGTATAGATGGCAATCTCTTCAGGAGAGCAATTTGCACCTATATATATGTTTTCCATGACATCAGGGTTCACAGAGATGTTAATAGGTATAGTGGCAGAAATATTTTCCATATTCCCCTCAGCAAACATTCCTTCCCTAGGTAAGGGATTGATAGGTATATCAACATCTTCTGACAGTCTCAACCGAAACTCTTTATTTTATATTCTACTTAGTTTAGGAATAAAATAGGAGTGATGATGAAGATCCTCACAAATCTTACCATATCCACTCATGGCTTCCAAAATGGCTTCATCAGAAGGTAAAACCATGTCTAAACAATCTATAGAGTGCAAAGAGTTTTATGCCCATGCGGGCAAGTAGACTTCTTCCAAATCTTCCGAGACTATTAGAGGATCTGGGATGGGATGAACAGTGGCTTGAGTGATAGCTTGATAAGCTACCTCCACTGCCGATAAGGGCACATCCGGTTCATGGGGGGATGAGAGAACCCAAGGATCAGTCTTATCGACAACCATAGCTATGGACTTCCCCACACTCGTAGAAACAATATAATTAACCGGGGCTGGAAGATCAAATGTGCCCATTAGTGATGTGTACATTCCAGCCCCCAAGCTCTGTGCAGCAGGTTTCACCTGATCAACCAATGGCACAGCGGACTCATTAGACTCTAAATGGCATTTTTGAGTATAATAAAGTTGATCAATAGTAACCAACTTTCCCTCATGTGGAAAAACCACTACACGAAAAATGGTCGACGCAATAGCAGACATCGCATAAGTCCAATTCCTTCCTAGAAGCAGATTATAGTCCAAAGGAGCATCAATCACTTCTACCTCAACAGACACTACTTTCCCTGCCAGCTTAATTTCAAAAGCCGGTAGGATACCATGTGGACGGAAGGACCTTCCATCGAAAGCAGTAAGTAAAGTGTTTGACGGAACCAGCTCTGGGGATCCGAGAGATTTCCAACAAGTCAAGGACATAACACATGTAGAAGCACCCTCATCAACAATTGCCCTTCCAATGGTCTTTCCACCATGGATGACATCTATTGATAAGGCTACATGGTAAGGTAGGCGAATTTTAACATCAGACAAATGAAACTTTGCCATGAGACTCGACGAATCCATGCTGCCTAAAGCTGCTAAGAGAGCATCCCATTGAGCGAGACAACTCTATAACACCTCTAAAGCTGACATTGCACACGGTGTTTGGGATAAATATTCAACCACATAGTAGTTTGAAGTAGCCATGGAATTAGGGTTATGTAAGGTCTTCTTGAAGACATCTTTTGGTATCTTCAGCATAGTTTCAGCAGGCTTCTCTATTGTGAGAGGGTTAGAAATTTCAGCTACAGCTTTACCCTTCTCAGGAGTCTCTTTCTCATAATTTTTATTCCTTGTCTGCAACAAAGTCAAAGATTAAACCATGTTGATATAGTTTAGGTCAGGGGCATTTTGAGTGCCCCCTGCTACATTAGAAGTTGAGGCAGAGTTTTGTCCTTGGGTAAATGGATCCTTCAGGACAGCCGGTTGTTGAGCCTTAAGCAGCTTCTGGGCTTGGTCCATAAGGGGACAAAGGTAAGTAAGGTGGTCCTCGTGGCACAACTTACATGGGAACTTAACCTTCTTCTTTTCTTTCTTGCCCCCATCAGCATTGTTCATGGGCTTCTGCTTGTTTTGGTTTCCCTCTCCCTTCTTTCCTCTCTTTTTCTTCTCGCCGGGCTGCTGATTACCCTTTTGAGAGGTTTGTGAAAAAAAATTGCACTCTGGGGGGAGGGGGCAGCCTTTTCTACCTCCGTCGTAGACTTCTTGATGGACAACTAATGAATTTGCTTAGCCAAAGACTCTACGGTGGGAGAGTTAATGAACCCAACCACACCATCGGTATGGGGTCCAGGCTTAGGCTTCTTTTCATCGTTCGTAGGCCTCGGTGCCTCAGGGATAATCTCATACAAGATCCCATATTGTGAATAAATCAAATCCAGTTTCTGGGCCCTGAGAATGGCTTCTTCTTCATTCGTCACTCCTGAGGTGGATACGTCCTTAAATATGTAAGGCAACAGGGATTTAAGGAACCACTCTAGAAGGAAATCATGAGGGATAGTGGCTTTTATAAGGCTCTTCTGCCTCCTCCACTCTTGGATGTGATCCGAGATGTGGGTAGCCTTGTTCTGCCTAAAGGTAGACAAAAAGTCCGTTCCGAAATCATATCGAACAGGAAGTTGAAAGTGGCTATGAAATGCACTAGCCAAGTCCCAGAAACTACTGAAAGCAGCAGAAGGCAGTTCAATATACCATTTTGCCACAGTACTTGTTAAGGTTCTCTGGAACATCCTCAACCTAACTGAATCTTAATTCAGCGAATTCGAAGAACAGCATAAATGAAATGTGGTTGCATGAGCCCCAGGATCTTCACCAACTTTTCCTTCAAATTTAGGGATGTCCGATGGCAATTTGGTGGGAACAGGTGGCCATAAGGGGTCATGCCTCACCGGGTCATTCATCAACTTTGACAAATCTGGCAAGTGTAAAGTTGCCAGGAATGGAATTTTGGGTCAAAACAGGTCACTAAACATGTCAGTCTGGGGATTAGAGGGACCTGCCCCCGAATGCCCATAGGAAAAAGTGGGGTTTCCCCTTGCCACTGGTTGCGAAGTGGGTAGATTACTCTGAAACAGATTCCATCCGTAAGCCACAGGATTGTGTGTGGGAGGTGCAGTATAAGAATTTCGGGCCATCCCAATAGAAACAGGGGTCTAAAATACAGAAGCCGGTATCCCTCCACTAAACAACGAAAAGGGAGAGATCGTAAATGGAACTGAAATCGAAGTTTGGAAACTTTTCCCATAAGAGGTGTTGTTCCCAAATTGCACTCCTACATAGGAAGGTGATGGGCCTACGTATGGAGTGGATGGGGGAATGTGCTCCCCATTCCAAGGAAATCCTTGGACGAACGTCGAGGATCGTACCGGACCACTCTGGGTAGTATATGGAAAGGAATAAGGAACAGTAAGTATACTAGGGATCCCAATAACCATATCACCAAAAGTACCTGCTAGGTTTGAGTGAATTGGTGGTTGAACCACCCGGCTCACTAGAGTCAAAGGTGTAGAAGGTATACTAGATCTAGGGGCACTTACCGGGGGAGGTAGTACCCCTTCAACTGGAACGGCTGAGGTGAACACAAAAGAACTTTCTCCCACAGAAGACATAATCCTACCCACAGGGACACCTAAAATTGGTGAATCAAAAGGTCTAACCTGAACGATCACTGGATCATTTAAATCAGTCAAGGGTGTGTTAAAATTTCTTGCAAACTCGTCAGTCTGCAAGTCTTCTATCTCAACTGTATTAAGATCAAAATGGTTAGCTATAAGTTGTGGTTCACCTAGAACTTCACTTATTCCTACCGGTTCAAATGAACCGTCCGTGTCCAATCTCCGCCTTTGGGGTGGAGGTGGAGGCTCCAATGTGACGAGAGGAGGAAGGTTTCTCAACCTTCTTGACCTTCTTATAGGTTGGTCCTCCAAGATTGAAAATTTGACAAATCAAACCCTAAGTCCAACTAAACACAGGAAAAACCACAGAGCATACACTATAAAAATCCTAAAGCCTCAAACAATCAATCAAGGGTGAAAGATGCGCTTTCTTGAAGAAAGCTGAAGAACGATTACTTGGCGTCCTTGAAGTGGTTCTTAGGAACAAGCGGAGGAATCACCCACTGCCCTCCTACACTTACAACAAGGGTTACCTTCCAAGCCTGTCCAAGGTGAACCAAAAATAGCCTTCCGGTTTACCTAGGTATGAACCCTAAATGTCAAGAGACTAAAGGATACCTTAGCTATACCAACAGTCTGGGGGGACAGTCACAAGCCTGACTCGTACGCATGGGCAGGGTAGCTGAGCCCGAAACTCTGTCTAGGACAGAATCCCCAGATGCGTAAAAGTCCTGATTTACGTTTTGACAAGGAATCAAAGGGTTATCTCCTCAGTCCAATGCCTCCACGCAGCCTCGTGCTTGACTCCCTTTTGAGAGGAGCTTCCTAGATACAATTGATAAAGTCAAGGATTTACCTAAAGAAAGGTCCACTGCGTTTGAATTTTAAAACTTATGGGAAGTTTACACTTCCTATCCCACAATTCTAGCCTAAGCTAGTAGGTGAAAGGCCCCTAAAAATAAAAATTACTAGTAAATTTTAATTATTGCGTTCATTTTAAAGGGCTTTTTCTTACTCAGAAGGAAATGGAGTGATGAACTATGGTGTTTTTTAATCGATAAGAAATAAAAAAGTAAAGGTGTATTTTTTTCAAAGCAAATTACCACTATTAAAGCAAACTTCTTTTTCTTTTTGTAAATATATATTGATGAGAAAATGCAAGCGATAAAGAGAAACTAATACTATGTTTTTGTAGTTTTTGAGATTATATTTTAAAACTGAAATGAAAACTACTTATGCAAAAGCAAATGCAAAATCTTGAAAATGTTTTTCTTTTCACTTTTTAAAACGCTCAAACTCTACCATGCATCTAAAATGCACTAAACTTGAGTATACTTGGATCAAATCGACTGTATAAAATAAGCAAACTGAAGTAAACAGGTGAATAAAACCAAGAATCAACCAACAAAGGGAGACGGGAACCCTAGCTTGGGTGTGTACAATGACAAGAAATCACTATAAACTCACAAAGGTAAGTGACAAACCAACCACTATCAGAAGATAGGCTGGAAAAACAATGCCCATAACCCTGATCACTTATTCGGATAGAGGCACTTCAACCTATACCCCAAACAGGCCAACCTACTTCAAGATGCCAACAGAAGACAATCCAAACGCAAGAAAACTAAGGGCTTCATAAGAAAGCTCCAAATGTGGTCAAGAAGGTCTTCAGACTAACTGCACAGTGTCCAGAAAGAAAGCCAACTACCAAACAGGAATTACATAAAGACAGGGACAAGCAAAACCTAACCTAAAAATTCCTATTTCCAGGCTTGTACGCGACTGTGTATAAGGGCAACTCGCGTACTGTACACGACTATCCAAGAGAGAAACCCGCGTATGAAGGCCTCTGTACGCGACTGTGTAGCATAGCAACCCGCGTACAGGTACAAAAGTTTTCTCAAAAAAATAAAGAAAAATCCACAAGGCTTTCAAACACTATGATAAGCATGAACCAGGATAAAATACCACATACAAACTTCAAAGCAAAGACTGGTCAGGGGGGACAAAAACAACCTACAGCAGTCTGGGTTCCACAGCGGAGTTGCCAGTTCTGTTGTACAGGAATAAACACCTTATAACCGAAGGTCTGGGGTTACCAACATACTCATAAAACTTGCAAGCAATCGGCCTTAGAGTACAGAAAAGGAAATAGGAGGATAGAAAAGACTCACCCGATATACAACGGCTGATCCTAGCTTTGTCCTCTTCCACTCCGTTTCTCCTCCAAAGCCTTCTGGGATACTTCTCCTTCACCTTTCAAAAGCAAATCCTTCAAGTGCAAGATAATACATGTATATAGAACAGGTCAGATAAACCATATACATAGTGCTTAATCATACGTATTCATCAAACCATGATACATGAAAGATATTCAAGACACATATGGAAGAATGATTCTCTTTATTAACAATAGTGAATGAGTTCAGATTAAAACCCAACGCTTGAGACAATGACTCCTCTGCAACCAAAGGATTCTAAGTTCCACTGCTCCAAATACTTCTGAATAGACTCCACCAGCATAACTTTGCTCTCCAAGTATTCTTTCTTAATACCCTCCCCAAGGCCTTTATTTATACTTGGTGAAATAAGGCAGTTTCGAGGGTTGAGGAGGTTGAGACAGTTAAGGTGATTATGGTTAAGGGCTTAAAAAATCTCAGATAATCGTGATTTATTATTTTTAATGTCAAAGGAAGGTGTACACGGGTATTAATACTAGCAACTCGCGTATGACATGCGAGTTTCTCTAAGGGTAACCCGCGTACAAATCTATACACGAGATGTAATAACCGATACTCATGTACAACACGCGAGTTGCATATAGGAAGAGACACGTACAATACTTGACATATTTAAAGGTAAAAATAACCAGCTGGATGGATGATAAATGTAGTTCATAATATTCCCATCTATAGTGTTTTAGGCAACCCTCAATCCATAAATGTCCTTTTGTGTGCCAACATAAGGAATGTCGGCACTCGGACGGAGAGGTGCCATTCAGGTGGATAACAAGGGGGCTAGTAAGAGTTAGGGGGAAGAGGGGAGTGGGGGGGGCGGGGGGGAATAAACTAATTTTAGTATTGGTATAACTTACAAAACAAAAATCATTGTAGTAGTTGAAAACCCACACGTGTTATGATTAATCAAAACACGCTACCATTGTTATTAATGTGCACGCATTATTGTTCATTATAACGATCATGCATTTTGTTTAAATTCAACAATGTATTCCCTCAAAATGATAAGGCCGAGCCTCCACCCATGCTTGCATGCCATTCTTATGCCTATGTGTCTGCTTCAGACTTTGCTTCCAATTCAACATGCTTATGCCTTGGAGTATGATAAACCATGGCTAATTTAACATTATATCAAAATTTTTAATATGCTCTTGTTTAGCCGTTGGTTACAGTATGCTCGACATCTCCATTTTTTATGAAATTTTAGAAACATATATGGTTTTTTTTGCAGATTCCAAATATATAAATTTTAACAAGAATACATAATTTTTTCTATTTTTTTCTTATTTATCTTCTGTCATCACTCCTCAACTCAAAAAACACACTCTTAGTGTTTCGTCCATATCTCTTTTGTTTCTCAACAATTTAAAACAAAATTGTATGGTGCACTAAAGAACACCGACCTCTACATGCTCTAAAAAACCCATTTCCAAATAATTGCATTAAGACATTCAAATGCTGCACCCACAATTGACATACCGTTTTCGAGGTTTGATCTCTTAGATAATTAAAATATATTATTATTATTATTATTATTATTATTGGAAAAATAGTCATGCAATAGTACTATATGTTCTCTATATGTCTATTGGTTTTCATAATTTTATTCCATCATTTAGTCACTCAGAGGCTACACCCACAAAAACATATACCTTATAATTTGTCCCAAAAATAAAAAAAAGTGGCTGTTAAAAAATATCTAACTTTAGATAGTTAACAACATTTTCAATATAAAAATTTTATGTATTTGGAAACGTCATTCAATTTCCTATATTTCTTGTTTTTTACTCATCACAAGATTCATTGTGTAAGTGTCTCAAAATATCCATGCAAGTTGATGGATGCCTGTTTTTTCAGTTTTCTATTGAATCTAATGCATCAAAAGAGACCCTCATCACCATGCACACACCCATATCTCTGTTTAGCCCTGTAAGATGTAAGAAAAAATATAGATCAACTCATGTATTAATAGAAATACCATCAATTATAGGGACCTTAGTGGCAATGAAAATGCTCTCCAACAGGTAGGGAAACTATTGCAAACTTCTCCAGGCTTATTCTTCTGATCAATGCATATACCAATCATCTTTAAAAAAAAAAGTGAAGCCATGCTTACTTGCTTAGCTGAAAATGATAGGTATTAAACTAATATCTGCTTTGATTCAGTGGAAATTAAATTCAACCCACATATGGAACATTGATATTGTTTCTGCAGATGGTGGATTTTACCTATGATTGTTTTGGTGTTGCTATGATTGACCATTTTATTTTATCCCTTAGTCGTCCCTGATTTAATAATTATTGGTAGTGATATTTATTCGTAGAAAAAATTCCTTGATGTTGCTCATTTCCCTCCATTATTTAGTTCTCTTCTGAGAAAATTTCTACCATCAAGATCCCTCGCAGCTTTGATCCAACTGCCAAATTGATGGTTTGGATGATACTTGACTATTACTTCCAAATTAGGAGGGAAATGAGACTTATTCCCATGCTTCTTAATCATGCTCAAACCTCGATTTTGTATCTGGGTGACAACTATATTTTTTGTATTATTTATAATAACGACAAAGTTAATTCACATCTCTGGTTAACATAATATCAATGGTATCTTTCACCACATGTTTGTGGACTTCTTATTATGCGTGACATGTCCTTCAATTATTTATTTCAGTATAAATATGAGTACTATGATATCTCAGTAGAAATGTGAGTACATGAATTAAGCTCCGTAAACAACGTTTGTTGAAGAAACTAGAGAAACCGTATCCATGAAGGATGTGGCCATCAACACGGTTTTGTATATCAAAGCAACAGAGATGATACCAATAAATGGTATTTTCATGTATAGAAGTATTTAATTTGATGAAAGTATCTATAAAGGAGAATCCTTAGTGGTTGAGAAAGAATTCGGGGACAATATATGGGATGGAACCATAAATTTGACGGGTAACATCACAATCTCTTTCCATTCATTGGGTTCATCCTTCATCAAAATATGTTTAATGAGTGATGGGATTAAAGTGGTCCATTTTCAAAATGATTATTGTTTTTTGGAAAAAAAAATTTGAAATACAGGTTTCAATTGATAATCATCTTTCTGTAATGTCCCCATTCAAATAATTTCATAGCAGGAAAATTCCATCAATATTCCTACTAGTTCCCTAGGTTGGGTGGAGACATTAGGAAGTTAATAAGGGACCTAATAAATGGTGTTTAAAAATTAGAAGGAATAAATATTTATTTAATGGATTTAATTAAATGAACGCAAGTGAAAAATGAAATGGCTATGGAGAATGGAGACACATGCAGACTATGGGGCCCGCTCAAGCTAGAATTCCTATGTTAAATGGCATCCTCCTCGTGCAATATCAAATCGATGGGAATACTAATGGTTTTGGATGGATTATAAGGTTAATATAATTTTTCATATAGTTAATAGGTCTAATTTTGGATGAATTGTAACTTACATGGGGAGAGGAAGGGCCGAATGGGACTTTCATGGACACTTGGCTAGATTCCCCTTACATTTATGACATATATGACACCAATGATGGAGATTCTATGAAAACTATGACACAATTCAGATATGAAGGATGACATATGACATATATTACATTTCATTCCTGAATATAGAATCTTATAGGGCGCTCATGGGAGTTGGAGAAGGCCAAGAGGCTCCTACTCGAATTTGGGAGAAGAGGGAAGGTAAAGAGAGAGGCAACATGGCATAGCATGAGAAGCCACACCAATTCGAATTGGCTTTGGTTTATGGATGGATTTGGAACCTTAGAAGACCAATAATGTTTATAAAATTCATGGATTATCAATCATAAGTCCCTTTTGATCATTTGTGAAAATTTTTATTCTGAAGAGAGAGAGCTAGTGGATGACTAGTTCATGCCTTAGCCAATTTCGAGGGTGAAAGATTCCCATCCTAGTTGGTGTTTGGAGAGGCCACTCAGATATTTCAAGGATATTAAATGGATTCCTAATTTACAGATGAAATATACATAAGATCTTGGACATATCAAGTTCATCTTGTTCTTCATTTCATCTCAAGTTTTCTTACCATATTTCAGCTCTATGGAGTGAGGCGCACTTGGTGAGATATTCATCTCTTTGGGGGAGATTATCTTGCTACAGTATTTGTATTCTGATTTAAATGCTCTGATATTTAATTTCATAAATATATCAGGTTTAAAGGACAATAAATCTCATGTGTTATTGCTCAATAATGAAGAAACAATGCCATTTCCCCACTACCTTGTTGTAAACTCTTGTAATCTTGATGGGTTCGAATGGATGTATAAAATATTGATGATTTATGAATGAATGGAATAAAATAAAATTATATTATGAGTTTTATTTTCCTTAAATGATAATTTTTTGCCATTGGGTCGAATTTCATAGCAATTGGAGCAAACTACACCTCATTTCCCCAAGGGTCCAAAACTAGTTTTTTTATATCTAATTGAAAGAAGTGATAAGAGCCATGCGAGGTGGATTGGTTATGAATATGAGTCTATGATAATGTATTATACACATACCATTCTTCAATTTAATAATTTGAGTGGTTTTCTGCACATTTGAGAAGCCATTTCTACCACTTACCCCAGGGGGGGATTTGAGCCCAAAATTGCCAGTAAAATCATCTATCTTGTTCAGAATTTAGTATAGACTTGTAGAAGTGATTGGAGGGACATAATACATCCATGAAAATAATAATTAGTTTATTATATCATTCATACACATTCTCTAAATATTTGGGATCAATTGGGCTTATTTGGAGACCAAGACACTAAAACTAGTCAAAAGCCAAAATTGTGAAAAAATTGAAAAATTGGGAATTTTGGTAAAAATTTAATAAAGGGACATTAAAAGTGGTATCATAGCATGGTATTGGAACCTTATGGTGTTAAAAATGATTCAAATCAATAAACTAAAACCCTTGTAATCTGAATTGGAAGGTTGTAGGCTTGTAGAAGAAGAACTAGAAGGAAAAAAGGTACCTTTGACTAAAGCTATGGCTCACGAGGGAGAAGACTACACTAAGGAGAAAATGGAGTATATAAAACTTATAAAAATCCTGTTTGAATAAATATCCAAGGACATGACCCAAAATATGGTATACATGAACCAACATATAGCAAAAGGATTCGAATTGATGGCCAGCCAAATGGGAAGCAAATAGATAATAGGAGATAGTGGTAGTTCACAATCAGCAGAAAAGAAGACAATGGATGAGCACATTTTCTCATGAACAGGACCTCATAATAGACCCCATGAATTTCAAATAAAACCAAGGCATACTGTACCTAAATTTCTTATTCCCAAAGAAGAGACTAACATTCAATTTGAAATTGATACAATAACAAAATAATGGGCTAAATTGGATGAAGAGTGTAGGAGAAGTATAACATTTGAGCATTACTTCACCATGGAAAACAAACTCAAAAAGAAGGAGGAAAATAAGTCTCTAAACCAAAACAAATAATTGAATTGTGCCATAGGTAAAGTGCCACTTCCTACTTTTGATGGTTCATCTCAAAGTTTTGCTAACACTTGGGTGCAAAAATTGGATGTGTATTTTTAGCTAAATCCAATGGTGGAATAAGATGCTTTAAAAATGTCTATTTTGCACTTGGATGGAGATGCCAATGAATGGTGGTTCCATGGCCTGAAAAACTTGGGTCATGATCAGGTTAAAACATATGGGGAATTTGTTGACAGATTATTAGAAAGGTTTGAGCAGAAAGATCCATAATTGTCTTTCAAAGAACTAGCACAATTGAAGCAGGTAGGGACTCCTATTGAGTATATGTTGGAATTCCAAAGATTATCAGTTAAGGTGGATAATTTATCTATGGGAAGGTTAGTATTTCTATTCACTAAAGGTTTGGAAGAGCCCTTAAAAGTTTTGTTCAAATCCCACAATCCTACTAACTTAAATGATGCTATGAGCTTGACTAGAGATATTCAAATTGTGTTTCCTAGAACAAGATTTCCTCCCAAGCCTAACTTCAAATTTGAAAGAAAGCCTTGGAAAAAGGATGCACCTGATAAGAAGTTTTGGAAAATAGATACATCTAAAAATAATAATAATAATAAATAAGGACAAAACAAGGATGAACTTATAAGGAAAAAATTGTGCTTCACATGCTTCTAACCATGGACACAGGGGCATAAATGTGCTAAAGGAAAAGCTCAATACATAGATGTATTTTCAGATAATGATAAGTATGAAGGGGGTATGAATGAATAAGGTAACATTTCAGATCAAGAGAAGGAATATGAGATATAAGTTGAAGAAGAAAAACAAGAATAAAATCAGCCTTCAACGGACAAAGCAAGAATGGCAGTACTTTCAACAGTGCCTCGCTATCACACTATTCGATGCAAGGGTGTGGTATTAGGACAAAGAGATTCAATTTCGGTATATGGACGAGCTACACATAATTTCATTGATGTAGAGATGGTGGAGAAAATAAATATACCAAGTGAACCATTTGATGGATTCACAGTTGTCATTCCAGGTCACAACACAATGCAATGCAACACATGGGTTCCAAAGCTGCAAGTCACCATAGGTAACTATACTTTTGTTGATATTTTCTATGTGGTTGATGTTGCTGATAATAATTTAGTATTGGGAGTGCAATGGATTTATTCTATAGGAGAGAATTCAGTAAATTATCAAATTCCTGAAATGAAATTTCAAGATTCAACAGGTGTACTAAGGGTTGTGAGAGGACAACACACTTACCCAAAACAGGTAGTAAATTGCAATAGTATGAGATCTATATTGAGGCATGGTGATATATAATGGGCTTTTGAATGTTATGTGACCTCTCCCAAGCCAAAACTCATAGTTTTTAAACACCCAAAGGACATAGAGACACTTTTTCACAAATATGAAAAAGTTTTCAGAGATATTCACATGGTAGACCACCTAATAAGGGGTTTGAGAATAACATTGTTTTGGAGGAGGGTACTTAACACATTCAGATACCACCTTATAAACATCCAAAAAGTTCAGATATGAGATTGAGAATTCCATTCAATAACACTTAGAGTTGGGACTCATTAGACCAAGCTCTAGCCCTTATGCTTCTTCAGTAGTGTTGGTAAAGAAAAAAGATGGAACTTTGATGATGTGTATAGACTTTAGAGATTTGAACAAGAAGAACATCAAGAATAGATATCCTATTACCAGGATTGATGATCTATTTGGAGCTAATTACTTTTCCAAAATTGACCTTAGATCTGGTTATCACCAAATTTGGATGAAGGAGGAAGATGTGCAAAAGACTGCTTTTCGATGTCATTATGGTTACTTTGAGTTTCTTGTTATGCCATTTGGGTTTACTAATGCTCCAGCTACATTTCAAGCATGTATGAATAGAATATTTTGCAAGAATATTATATGGTTTGTTTTAGTATTCTTTGACGCTATTCTCATTTACAGTAAAACTTGGGAAGAGCACTTGCAACATATAGAGATTGTGTTGAAAACTTTGCAAGAACAGTCTTTGTATGCTAATATGCCTAGATGTGAATTTGGAATAAAAGAACTATTATATCTTGGGAACATTATTGGGAAATATGTATTGAAAGTGCACATGGAAAATATTATGGCTATGTTAGAATGACCATCACCAAAAACATCATAGAATTAAGAGGCTTCATTGGAATATGTACATACTACAGGAAGTTTGTGAAAGGGTTCTCCGAGTTGACTTCTCCACTCAACGATTTGACTAAGAAGGATGCTTACAAGTGGAATGAAGAGGATTAAAATGCCTTCCGAAAACTGAAAGAGGTAATGATTATTTTTCCCATACCTGCATTAACTAATTTTTCTAAGCCTTTTGTTGTTGAATGTGATGGCTCAGGTGGAGGAGTAGGGGCTGTCCTAAAGCAATACCAACACCCTATAGCCTTTGAGATCAGAAAGTTGCAGCCTCATGAAAATATTTACTACATATATGACAAATATATGTTGGCCATCATGCATGCCTTGGCCAAATTCCGACAATACTTGCTAGGGAACAAGTTTGTGGTGAAAACTGACCACAATAGTCTAAGACACTTCCTTACCCAAAAGGATCTAAATCAATGGAAAAAAAAGTGGGTAAGCAATATCCAAGATTATGATTTTGATATTTAATATGTGAAATGAAAGAATAACATTGTAGTAGATGCATTATCTCGAAGACCTTCTTTTTCTCTCATGGACATTAATAAAAATTGGAAAGACATGCTACTAGTTGAATATGCCAAAGATAAGATTGCTTGTGATCTATTAGATGGACTCATTGGAGATGATAACTACATAATTTTTAATGGTAATATATACTATAATGGAATAATTTTTTTGGTTCGAGATTTAGAGCTTAAGTACAATTTTTTGCAGGAAGCACGTGATTTTCCACTAGCAGGCCATCAAGGGTTCTTCAAAACCTATAGGAAACTAAGGCAAATGTTCTATTGGAAGGGGCTGAAGGAAGATGTTCAAAAGTATGTGAATGAATGTAAGGTATGTCAGCAAAACAAATCATAACTCACATACCCATCTGGTTTATTGAAACCATTTCCCATTCTAGAGCAAAAATGGGATAGTATACCAATTGATTTCATCACCGGTTTGCCCAAATATTTGGGAAAGGGTTACATATATGTGGTAGTGGATATATTGAATAAGTTTTATCATTTATTTTCTGTTACATCCTCTTTTAGTGATGCATAAGTGGCTGACCTTTTTTTCAAAGAAATCTTCAAATTGCGATGGGCTCCCCAAGAGCATTGTGAGTGATAGAGATGGTAGATTCATGAGTGCTTTTTGGCAAGAAATTTTCAGATTGGTGGGAAATCAGTTGACTCCAAGTACAAGATACCATCCCCAAACTGATGGAAAAATAGAGAGGGTGAATAAATGGTTGGAAGGGTACCTCTGAAACTATGTGGGAAAACAGCAAAAAGCTTGGACAAAATGGCTACACTTAGGTGAGTTTTGCTACAACACCACCTTTCACATGTAGATAGAGAGGTCTCCTTTTAGAGAATTATATGGTTATGATGCACGTACATTTTCTGATATGATATTTGGTTATAGTAGAGCTCCAAAAGATAAATATTGCGTGGAAGAAAGTCAAGAAATTTTAAAGCTTTTAAAAGACAATTTGCAGGTTGCCCAAAATCAGCAAAAAAAATATGCAGATAAACATATAGAGGAAAGGAACTTTCAGGTTTATTATTTAGTGTATTTGAGGTTCCAGCCATACAAACAAACATATCTCAAAAGGAATGGAGGAGAAAATCTAAAGCCAAGATAATATGGGCCCTACAAGGTAATCCGAAAGATTGGAAAAGTAGCATATGAGTTGGAACTTCCGGAAGGAAGTAAAATTCATAATGTATTTCATGTTTCTTGTCTCAAGAAAGCTATTGGTAAAACACATTTCATTTCATATACACTCCTCCCTTTGGATGATCAAGGACAACTCACACTTATTCCAGAAAAGGTTTTAAAGACAAGGGAGAGAAGATTGAGGAGCAGAACAATCAAAGAATACTTAGTGCAATGGAAGGATCTACCAAGTGAATATTCCACATGGGAAGAGGAGAATATTTTGCAGTATCCAAATCTGAAATTTCATGAGGACAAGCAATATTGGGTGGGGAGGAGTCCCAGGGATAATTTTAGGGGCGAATTTTAGCCCAGTGGGCTATTTTTCCATGTTTTTCTCCCAAAAAAGATTCGCCATTTTGCATTTTTTGAAGTCTTGTTTCGCCCAGTTTCGATGGGGTAAAAAATTTTCACCCTAAAAATCACCAAATTATTATATAAATGATATAAAATCCTTGAAAATTAAAATAATTTTTGAAAAATATCGCCAATCATTTTAAAGTTGGCGTTTTAAGAATTGGTAACATTCGCCAACATTTATACACTTTTAAATAAGTATGGTTCCTTAAAATCATCCCTAGGGAGGACTGTAACGTCCCCACTCAAATAATTGTATAGCAGGAAAATTCCATAAATCCTACTAGTTCCCTAGGTTGGGTGGAAACATTAGGAAGTTAATAAGGGAGATAATAAATGGTGTTTATATATTAGAAGGAATAAATATTTATTTAATTAAATTAATTCAAGTGAAAAATTAAATGCCTATGGAGAATGGAGACACATGGAAGCTATGGGGCCCACTCAAGCTAGAATTCCTATGTTAAATGGCATCCTCCTCTTGCAATCTTGAATCTATGGGAATCCTAATGTTTTTGGATGGATTATAAGGTTAATGTACTTTTAAATATACTTCATAGGTCGAATTTGGAATGAATTGTAACTTACATGGGGATAGGAAGAGCCAAATGGGAGTTTCATGGACACTTGGCTAGATTCCCCTTACATTTATGGCATCTATGACACCAATGATGGAGATTCTATGGAAGTTATGACACAATTCAGATATGAAGGATTAAATATAAAATATATAACATGTCATTCCTAAATATATCATCTTATAGGGCACTCATGGGATTTGGAGAAGGCCAAGAGGCTCCTACTCGAATTTGGGAGAAGATGGAAGGTGAAGAGAGAAGCCACATGGCATAGCATGAGCAGCCACACCAATTCGACTTGGATTTATTTTATGGATGGATTTGGAAACTTAGAAGACCAATAATGTTTATAAAATGTATGTATTATCCATTAGAAGGCCCTTTTTATGATTTGTGAAAATTGTTATTGTGAAGAGAGAGAGCTAGTGGATGACTAGTTCATGCCTTAGCCAATTTCAAGGGTGAAAGATTCACATCCTAGTTGGTGTTTGGAGAGGCCACTCAAGTATTTCAAGGAGATTAAATGGAGTCATAATTTATAGGTTCAAGCTGCAGAAACTCATGTACATATCAAGTTCAGCTTGTTCTTCCTTTCATCTCAAGTTTTCTCACAATATTTCAGCTCTATGGAATGAGGCGCACTTGGTGAGCTATTCATCTCTTTGATAGAGATTCTCTTGCTCCATTATTTTATATTCTGATGTAAATGATATTATATTTAATTTTGGAAATATATCAGGTGGAAAGGCCAAGAAATATCATGTATTATTGCTCAATAATAAAGAAACAGTGCCAATTCCCCACTACCTTGTTGTAAACTCTTGTAAACTTGATGGATTCGAATGGATGTATAAATATTGATGATTATTAATCAATGGAATAAAATAAAATTATATTATGGTTTCATGTTCATTAACTGAGAATTTTTTGCCATTGGGTCGAATTTCATAGTAATTGGAGCAAACTACACCTCATTTCCCCAAGGTTCCAAAACTAGTTTTTTATATCTGATTGAAAGAAGTGATAACAGCCATGGAAGGTAAATTGGTTATGCATATTAGTATATGATAATCTATTCTACACATAACCTGATTCAATTTAATAATTCGATTGGTTTTCTTCACATTTGGGAAGCCATTTCTACCACTTACCCCGGGGGGATTTGAGCCCAAAATTGCTAGTAAAATCATCTATCTTGTTCAGAATCTAGTACAGACTTGAAGAAGTGATTGGAGGGCCATAATACATCCATGAACATAATATTTAATTTATTATATCATTCATACACCTTCTATGAAAATTTGGGAGCAATTGGGTTGATCCAGAGACCAAGACACTAAAACTAGTCAAGACCCAAAATTGTGAAAAAAATGGAAAATTGGGCATTTTGGTAAAAATTTAAAAAATGGACATTACTCTTTATTTTATGTTTCCTTTTTCTACAAAAAAATAAATTTATTATTTATTGAAACATTTGGACAAAACGATATACAACACACCTGGAAAAACTAGTTCAATATCAACTAGAGAAATTACAACTCATGTTCCTTATCAACTAGAGAAATTACAACTAAAGTTCATGTAACTGAAACTTGTTTCTGAAAGTTCATATAACTGAAAATTGCTTTTGAATTTTGGATTTCTCACAATTATTTCAAATTGATATATTTTCAATATTTGTGAACAACCTGTTCATTGAAATAAATGAGATATGAATAAATGTTAAATTGTTTTGGACAAAATTAGTCACAGTAAATTTTCTTGGTACTTGTTCTTGTTTTAAGGTTTTGGTGATAAAATTTTAAATTACATTTTGGCTATCTTAACTCAACAGGAATATCCAATAAGACCTACAATATTTGCATATATCTTCTCATCAAGAAGCCATAAATGTTGTGTTTTGAGATTGATTCCTTATATGATACATGCACTCAAACAAGGCTTCCAATACCTTGGAGTGTCATCTCTACATGTTGCTCACAACAATTGCAAATTGAGACTTTTGAGTTTGGAGGTATTTCTATAGTGTTGCTACAAAACCAAATAGCTTGCATAAAAGAATAATAAAACGAAACGTTTTATCTTTGGCTTGGTTCTGATTTAGTTATTTTATGTACATGCATGCCCATTATATTGGTTTCTCACGACAATTGCAAATCAGGACTTTTGAGATTGGAGGTATTTCTTCATTGTTGCTACAAAACCAGAGAACTTGCAGAAAAAATAATAACATGAAACATTCTATCGTTGCCTTGGTTCTGATTTAGGTATTTTATGTACATGCATGCCCATTTTATTATTTTTTAGTGAGCTCAATGCAATTTTGATGTGTTGGGTAAACATGCATATCAATATGTTGTTTGCAGTTAATTTGCATAGTTTCTTTTTCTCATTAGCATTATTGCATCTATAGTTTATTACCTCCCACAAAGGTTTTTTTAGATGTTGATTGCAGTATGTTAAATAATAAAAGTTATAGAATCTACCATGAAATTTAGGTTATTTTTGGTTCTGGTGCCATTAAAATTTTGTAGTATTCTAGGAACCCTAGGGTTAAATAATTATTTTATCGGTACTCTTCTCATCAAGACACTCTTCTCATCAATTTTGTTGTACTTAGGATCTGGTTATTGATGTTGTGGATCTAGGTATCCAGTTGAAAATTTCTATTGGATAAGCTGCAAGTTTTTTGCTGATTGTAAGAGTCTTTTGGATACACATGTTATCCTTATTTTCAGTCCAGGGAAAGGTTATCCTAAGTGTTGAATATCATCTTTCCTTAATATTTTTTGCACAAGTCACATTCTCCAATTCCCTATGCTATTATAACATGTCTCTAGGGACTTATGTGCTTATTTGTTGTGAGAATTGCTTCACAGTGAGATCTAGGAGCTAGAGCAATATTCATAATCAAAAGTATTTGAAAAAATATGCAAGAGAACAACAAAATAGACTGAATAACACATGTGAATGGTGCTAATAACTGACCATTATACTATAGTACATATTGTATATGTGTATGGTACATATTTATAATACATTGGGGAAAATTCATGACCCTTTGGAGGCCATGTGAATGCATACAAGTGTCAGGCTAGGATTTGACCCCTAAACCCCACTAGGTTGACCAATAGGCTCCCAAACCTAACCAAACAATCATGAATACATATGTGAAAATGTAAGGAGGCATAAATGTAGACATGCAAGGAATGGGAGTAAACATGTGTGAGTGGGTGAGTCTCTAGGAGTCAATAAATGACCAAAACAACCATAAAACAACCACATTCACACACTAGAGCCCTTAGTAAAAGAAGAAGTGGTTTGTAATCAATGCAGGTGCCTAGAATGTCAAGATGTCCAAACTAGAGCTCCTCAACTTTCATGATTATCAAAGTGGAGTGCCTCAACTGTGAGTTAATGATCCATAAATCAACTAATAGACCAATATTGACCAATATAGCCTAAGTACAATCATATAACATAAGTACTAGACAAATGAAAATTCTTCCTAGGTGTAGATCATGGTACTAAGGTAGATTAATTCCTAACACTCCCCCTTAATCCTAACTTTCTAAAACTTATACAAAATTATTTATTAAGGCCTTGGAAACTAAGGCACGAGTCACCTTTTACAACAAAATTTTATTAGTCCATGTAACCGAGGTAAGTAGGAAAACCTGATGGGACAAAACCTCCCCTAAAAAATGGACATGACATAGATGATAAAAAATGTATTCAACAGGTCCTCTTCTTAACTTGAATGAGCTGAAAGAACAAATTCTTGGTGATGGACTTGGTGAATATGTTCTGGATTCCAAGATCATGCATCAATGCATGAAAGTGTTGTAGACAAAGATCATGTGGAGAGGCCCTTTGAAGGTCATTATTTGATGATGGAGGGTTTCATAAGAATGTATTTTTATAAAATAATACTCTGATCTAAAACAATAATCAACCATGGAAAATATATCTCTGCAAACTCTTCCCAAATAACATCAAAAGATTCAACAAAATCGGTCTCATGTGTAGCTTACATATCATGAATAAAACCATGAATATTCTTCCTAATTTGATGAAGAACCTTCATAAATATGTAAAAAATATCACAAGGCTCTAAGATATAAAAATATATTTCATATAAAGCAAAAAATATCATAGGTATGGTGTCTCCATGAGAGAATGGGTCGATAGAGAGAGAAGAGTGAGCAACTAGATCACATTTACAGTTGAGCGAACATGGAGAGTATGAAGACTTGATATTTGCACCATGGGTGGTAAAATCAAGTCCATACATATGGAACAACAATCCCATGAAGAAAAATTATATGTCTTTCCAACCAATGAAACACATACAAGACATAAAAGAAACATATACAAGTGACATAGCATTGGAAACTAGGCAATTTTGAAATTTTCCAACTAGTGAACTTGAGGGTTGTCGAGTCTTTTGGTAATGAAATGGTTGGGGAAATGAGTATATGAATATCATAGGATGTATATAATCATGTATATCACCTTCAGACTCAGAATGGGAAAGATCTGATTGTTTTGGTAAAGAACTTTCAGAATGCACATCAAAAACTAGTGAAAAATGACTAGTTTCTAGAGGAAGCTTTGGTGAACTGGTTGGGGTTTATTCTAAGGAAGGGATGGAGGCTTCATATTATGATATATAAGAATATAAATCAGAAATATATCCATAATAAATGGGTTTCTCTCATGCACACAAATCATGCGCATGCTTACCACTTCCTTGCTTGCGCTCCCATCCTCTTGCAAATTCTAGAAGATCAATATGGTTCTCCTCAAGGAGCTTGGTCATGATGTCCATATTATTTCTGAATAAATATATTTCAAGATGTGAACCTCTGAAATAGCCACATGTGGGTCTCTCTTTCTTGTTCTTCCTCCTCCTAGATCTTGAACTCCCATCAGTATAACTAGATATTTTTGTACTAGAATGCTTCTCCTCTTTCTTTCTTTGACTCAAACATTTCTTCTTTCCTTTGGATTGATTTGATACACCAGCAGCAAGGGATTGATCCTTGGTGTATTTTATGGTACCCATTTGTACTAGCTTGTCCTACTCCCGAGTTAAATACTCCATGAATTCAGCTAGCGCATGCATCCTCCAATTTCTAGTTGTAATCTTTCTTGAGTGGAATGTCGAAACAAACACAGAGTACTCGGTCCCTAGCTTAGAAAGGATGGACAAGATAAGTTGATCATATTTCTTCTCTATTCCATGATGTTTTATCTGAAGTACTAGAGCTTTGAACTTTGTAAAGAAGTATTGAATGGTCTCATAGTGAGTTGGGCTTAGGGAGATTAACTCATTATCAAGCTGATGGCCTCTCATCTCATCAGTATTTCCAAATAGAGACTCAAAATTGAGCCAAAATTAATTGGATGTGCTAATAATTTATACATGTAAGAGGAAATCCCTCGAAATGCTGAGGCAAAGCTTTCCAAAATCTTCATCAAGTCGATTGAAGTACTTATCTTTCTCTATTGCAGAGTTGGGTTCAAATTCAGTCCCCATGGTGACTCTATACAGGATTTTTGACCTCATCTGGATCACCATTTTGGCCTTCCATTCAAAATAGTTGAATGGTGTAAGCAATAGCTGAGTCTACTCCATCCTGCTTGTGCAACCTGTGGCAAAAACATTGTATAGCCTGCAATGCAAACACTCAGATCTTCTAGAAATATTCCTTAAACAACAACTCAAACCTCGATAGATTTGTTTGCAGCTCCAACCAGCTCTGATACCATGTGAGAATTGCTTCACAGTGAGATCTAGGAGCTAGAGAAATATTCACAATCAAAGTATTTGAAAAAATATGCAAGATAAAAACAAAAGAGACTGAAATAACACATGCGAATGGTGTTAATAGATTATCATTATATTACAGTACATCTTGTATATGTGTATGGTACATATTTATAATACATTGGGGAAAATTCATGATCCTTTGGAGGCCATGTGAATGCATACCCCCCTAGGTTGACCAATGGACTCCCAAACTTAACCAAACAATCATGATTACATATGTGAACATGTAAGGAGGCATAAATGCATGCATGCAAGGTATGGGAGTACACATGTGTGAGTGGGTGAGTGTCTAGGAGCCAATAAAGGACCAAAAATACCATAAAACAACCACATTCACACACCATCACCCTTAGTCAAAGCAGAAGTGGTTTGTAATCAATGCAGGCATTTGGAATGTCAGGATTATCAAACTAGAGCACCTCAACTGTCAAGATGATCAAAGTGGAGTGCCTCAACTTTGAGTTAATGAGTCAGAAATCAGCTAATAGACCAATATTGACCAATATAGCCTAAGTAGGATCATATAACATAAGCATTAGACAAATGAAAATTCCTCCTAGGTGTAGATCATGGTACTAAGGTAGATTAATGCTCTAACATTTGTTCAATGGGATTCTCTCCTATTTGAGTGGTCTCTTCCAGCCTTCCCTCTCTTGACAAGGATATGCAACCTAGTGATGATTCTTCTTCCAACGAGATATCCACTAATGGAACTTCTTCAGGTGTGTTGTCTAGCGATGAACTATATCTAGATGTGCGCATAGTGATGGGACATTTCTAGATCATTTGCCCTTCCTCTACAACCATTATTGGCATTTTCATGGCCACAGTCAGTTGGGGTTTGGCAATTTCTTGGCCACCTTAGACGGTATTTTTTCCATAGGACCTCTCTCACAGACATAGTATAGGTCACAAAAAATAAACAATGTGTTTCATACGCACTACTTCATAGGTTCAATGCACGTATTTTTAATATATGAAGAGGCTACACAACCACATATTCAAATTTATTGTTTAACCACTACTTTTTAATGCGATAGATGCGATGGTGGATAGTTGGTCTATTTAGCCTTTCCATTTTTTTATATTCATTTAGTTCTTGAGACTTTTAAATGCCTCAACCTTGATGTTGGTTTATTGTGAAACTGGTTTCCTTGTTCCCAAGGAATTCGAATTTCATAGGATGAAGGAACATCATCAGAACTTCAATATTTTGATCTCAGAGACATGCACTGGAGTATAGCTTGCATAGAATTAATTCACGGATGACTTGAATTTGATTTATGCCAAACTTATGAACTTGGAACCTCCAAGTTTGATGAAGTTATTCATACCAAAATTGTATAGATACTTAGTAAAATATCTTCCCTTAGAGAGAGGGATGGGAGTTCTCATATATGTATCATAGAAAAAGGAATTCGAGGATGTAAGAACATCCTTGAAACTTCAATATTTTCAATGTTGAATACTTGCACAGGATTATACCTTGCATAGTAGTATACCCAGAGATATGCACAGGAGTATACCTTGCATAGAATTAGTTCACGGATGACTTGACTTTGATTTTTGCCAAAATTAGGAAGTTTGCACCTCCAAGTTCAACGTAGTTATTTAGATTGAAATTGTATAACTACTTGGTAAATTCTCTTCCCTTAGAGAAAGGGATGGGAGTTTTCATATGTATCATAGAATAAGGAATTCAAGGATGAAAGAACATCCTTGAAACTTTAATATTTTGATGTTGAAGACTTGCACATGATTATACCTTGCACAGTAGTATACCTTGCACATGCGTATACATTGTACAGGTATATGGTAAAATATCTTCCCTTTAATAGAGGGTTTGAAGGTTTTTTTTCTCATATCTAAGAATAAATTATTAATTTCCAATTTATTGAGGTAATGTAACATGATGTTCTCTCTGGTTATGGCATCGCTTTACCATCGTCTGCGTAATGGCACATGTATGTTCTTACATTTTCTTCAATACCAATCTTGTAGCATAGCTTATCGAATAACTTTTTGGATTTAAAATAAATAGGAGGACTTAATATATGCTCACCTTGTACTTTGGAATTGGCATCAATCCTGTCAACGACCAGGTTCCATTCCATGCAGACCATAATCTTCATCGAATTTAATTTCCCCAACTTTATCTTCACGATCACATTGGCCTTCAAAGGCAAGGGACCATCGGCTTTTGGCTACATAGGATTTCCTACTATGGTTTCCCTAACTTAACCTAGAACAAATCCTAAGGAAGTTTTAAAATACACCTTCTTTAGATAAATTTCTTGATTCTATGGGGCAATTTTTGTTTTGTTTTAAGTGGTAGAGAAAATCCTATGGGGAAAATCCTTTTGGTTCTTACATATGGATTTATCTTGGTGAAAATTTTGTTTATGTTTTAGGTGGTAGAGAATGCATCATTTTTCTTAGCTCGAATTGCAAAAGCTTATGCTTCTTCTCCAGAAAACTTGAACAAACTCTCTAGCTACAGTATGGTTTCACAAGCTGAAAATCTGATATCTGTCACTAACATACGAATCTCTTAGTTCTTAAACACACACGGTGATCTAACCTTTTATAAAGTGATTTTGATCAGTGAAAACATTAAATTTTTACTCTCAATTTAGGGACCCTTTTACTAATGGGTCTACTCAAGTTGTTCTTTGGTTTGGTGTAGGTCTTAATTAGGCTTCTTTCAACTTGTGCAAATAGCTTTGATTTATCAACAAAGGAACTAATTAAAACCCAAGTGACAGATTTCTCTTTCTCCTTTGTCGTGATTTAGGGTTTGGAAGGTGTCAAATTGCAAAGAAATCCCTCTAATTTTCGAAGCTTGCAAGGTATACTCAATCTGCATTTTACAAGTTTGAAATCTTGTATGTTTTTTAGGATCGTTAAACTTTTCACAGGTTTCATGCATGTTATTAATTCACTATTTTTATGATGGATCGTGACTTTTTTACATGGCTTATGTTCCCATTCGCGAAGGCATCGAGAATATTGCAATCGAACTTCCTCTTAAAGACAATAGAGGAAATTTCAACTCAAAATGGGCCTTTTAACCCTAATTCAAATTCCATGTCATTATGTGTTAGCCAATGAAATTGCTTTAAATTTGATATACCGTATAGTTCTTAAAAAAAAAATTAATATAAATTTGGGGATAGGTATCATAAAAAAAACTACTTTTTTTGTTCGTATTTTCAACATATCTCCCTGTTTTTTTACTCAAATTTTGATCGGGAGAGCTCGTTGGATGTGGAAGTAAATTCTGCATCCAACGCGTACCCACTCTACATACTTTTGATGGAACCCCCTACCAAAAAAACAAGAAATACCTGAGAAATGTGATGATGATCATCACATGTTTTCACATATTTCTTGTTTTTGGGATAACGGGGTCTATCAAAAGTATGCAGAGTGCATACTCTTTGGATGCGGAATTTAATTCTGCATGCAACGAGCTCTTTTGATCGAAATTTGAATAAAAACACAACGAGAGATGTCGAAAATACAAACAAAAAAAGTAGTTTTTTTCTTTTCTTCCTCCAAAATTAATAAATATTATTTTATTATTTTAACTATTATTTTATTATTTTCCTTAGGAGGCCAATTTTGAGTTGAAAATTCCTCTAATGTGGCTTCAACTTTGATTTTTGTAAGAGAAATTAAATGATCACGAACAAAGGTGTTCAACCTCATTCATTCCACAAGACGAGAATGACCATTGTAGGCCACGTTTTCCAGGTCAGTTGCATTGTTACTGCTCAGTGGCGTATCTTCATTTTCTTATGTTGTTTGTTCCCTTTTTATCTTCAGTTTGATGTTCTATAGCAATTTATTAAACAATTATATTAGATTTAGTTTACATTTAAGAATGGTCCAAAAGGGGCTTGGAGTGTAAGAAGCTGAATGTGGTAAATGAGCATTCATGAAACATTACAAAGATTAGAAACCTTACAAGTGGAGACTACGTCATCAACAATACGAAAATTTGGAAAAAAAACTAATATCACATGCCTTCATAATAACGAATATAATGAAAATGTCACAACTTCTTTATCATGCAAGATTAGAGGCATTTCTATAAAGTAAAAGTTCTAAGCTATCATACAAAGAAACAATCTATTGAATCTTTTTAGTTTAAAACAAAAAAATTAATTTATCTGCGAAATAAAATAGCTCTTAGCTATTGATGCTTAAAATTGAAACTAATTGGAGTTTTAGGTTTCCAAAAAGCTACCTTCCCCATTGTTGTCAACTCTTAGCGCTATAAACATGTACTTGAACAAAGGGAACAGGGTCAGAGTCCAAACGATAAGGACGAAACACCTAAATTCTCTTCATTGGTGTGAGAGGTTTGAATGTATTATGCAGAGGTTCTTTTGTAAACATAGAGGACATATAGTATTTTTTCTATAAAGCTAATTCAATTTCATTTTTTGATGATTTAATGATGGACCCATTTCCATATCATGCTATGGATTCTATTTCGTATTTTTCATTAGTATATTCTCTATAAATTTGTGTGGGCATTATTGTTATCTATGTCAAATTTCTTCTCATTTCGATATTCATTCTTTCATAGTCGTTTATATGTTATTCATTCGAACGTTAGCCGGGCATAAATATGCTAGGAAACCATTAAGAAGATATAGCATAATAAATTGTTCTCACATCTCCAAGGATGGACCATAATCACGATGCACGAAAGATTTTATAAATAGAGTAATAAATAGCATAAAAAAACGATTGGGGATTAGAAGAATTCATGCATAAGGAATTTTAGTAATGACATATTTTTATTTAACATATCACACGAAGCGTTGATGTTTCACTTACTTTGTCAATATAGATTGATCTCCCTCTCCCAAGCTCAATCCAATAGTAGAACATAGGCCCTTCTGTAGTTCGTTTTCCCCTGCAAGCTCTATGACTCAATAATGAAGGACAATATAATCCATTAGCCCTAGGGTGTATTAGGGTTGATACTTTCATTTATGTTTATGATATTAAGTTAAAAAAAAATATGAAATTTGATATATTAGTTAAAAATGTTATTTTCTTTTTTTATAAAGTTATTTAAAATTGATGGACTAAATTAAAAAGATATAATTTTTTTAATATTATTTAAAATTGATTCATTAAATTGATTATTACTTTTTTCATTTAAGTTCAATTGATGCTTTTGTTAAGTTTCTATGTAATCTAACGGTACATTGGTTCCCTTGAAGAAAAGGTGTTGATATATTCCAATGAAAAAATATATATATTTATATTTTTTTTAATCTTATAAAATTAAAACTGATATATTAAGTTAGAAATGTTGTTTTTCGTTGATAAAGTTATTTAAAAGTTTTTTTCTCCAACTTAATAAATCGATTTTAATTTTATTAATTTAATGAATTCAGTTTAGTTTTATTTAATATTTAGGAAAGTTCATATAATAAAAAGTAAGTTTATATAATAAAAAGTATCAAAATTATAGAGTGTTGATTTTAGTTTTATTTAATACTTGGGAATAAATATAAAAAAAATAAAATTAATTGCATAAAAAGTGTTGTCTTAAAATAAAAAACCATTAAAACCATTAAAACCATAAACCTTTTTTTCAACATTTCCACTCTAAAAAAATGGTTTGAAGTTAAACAGATTTGATTCTTTTAAGCCCTTGGTAGATCTTTTTTAAGATGGATTTATGCTCGTAAAATAAAAAAAAAGTAAAATAAACACACACACACACACATCTAATGAATTAAGTTTAGTTTTGTTATGTCTCTCACATCTTGGTGTCATTTTGAACATTTTAATCCACCTACACGGAAGCCAAGGATTTTTTTGTGAAGTGCAATGTTTTTTAAAGCTTTTTCTATAAAATTTCTTCATAAACTAGAGCATGGGGTCTTTGTGGACACTTTTGTTAGACATTAGGTTCAGCGCTCCCCGTGAGTTTTGTAACATGGACTAATCACCTCCCGAAATCCTAACTTTGGTGATTGTGGCAGAGATTAACACCTACGGGTTTTTGTCTAATGACAATCGTGAGTCCAACAAATGGTATCAAAGAAACAGGTCAAGGGTTTGAAACTCACCCGACTCGCATTAGGGGGGGGAGTCTGATTGTTGGACATTGGGTTTAGCACTCCCCATGAGTTTCATGACAAAGCCTAATCTCCTCCCAAGATACTAACTTTGGCGATTGTGGCAGAGATTAACACCTGCGGGTTTTGGTCTAACGGCAATCGTGAGTCCAACAACTTGTCCCCAGTTACGTCCACAAATGTCTTTTCATGGGAGGCATTTGTGAGATGTTTTGTAAAGTTTTGATTTATAAGATATCCTCGTTATTTAGAGTGGGTGGTCTTGGTAGACACTTGGCCTCTGTCATGTCAACGGGGTCATGTTATCACAACAAACATTTTATTATGGTCATTATTATTTTGTCTTGGATTAATGTTGCATTTCATTTTTCTTGGGTGGTCGAAGGTCCAAGTGAGCGATCATGTGTTTTGATTGCTCCAAAATAAATGTAGCGTGATCAACTCCAGGAGGAGGTTTAATGAGCGAGTTTGTGTTTTGTTAGTACCGAGAATTGAGAATCTTGTGACATGTTGTATATTTCATATGATAATGGAAGATATCTAGGCAAAGATATCCACATTTTTTACTGCCTCGATTATGAGGGGAATCCCTCTTTCTAAACACTCAACTCCCATATTCATTGAAGAGTTATCCAAAGTTGATCAAGTTTTCAAACTTGCAACATTCTGGTAGTGGGTTGTAAAGGAGTTGTATAGATTTGCACCATCAAAATGTCACAAATGGAAAAAAATTGAAAAATCATAGTTAATCAGGTCATGATGTGAAGTAATTATATTTTGAAGTGGGTTCTCAGTCATGAACACTCAAAGTACTTATCCTGCGTATCATCATCATGCCATCCCCAATTTCAAAATATCATGAATCATTGTACCATGGTTTTACATTTATCAAGATAAACATTGATTTAGTTAAACTCATAGACAAGCTTTTATGCCATCTACAGATAATACACTATCGAGTTTGTTCTAGTTTGTAAATTTTCAGCAAGTGTTCTCTCCAGTCATCGGTCATCAAGATGAAGAAGATGACTGGCAAGTTGCATAGGTTCGAGCCTATTAATACTCAATGCGATGAAGAGCATCCCTAGTGCATAAATATGCTAATGGATGTAGGGTGGTTTTCCTTCTTCAATAAGATCAGAGGGTACAATGTGGAGGTTACACAACAATTCTCTTGTAATTTTATAGGCTCGTAGGTGGAATTTAAAAGCTTAAGCTTTGAAGTATCATAAGCCTCCATTCCATTAGCGATTGGATTTTCTAATGAAGGAAATCAATGGTTCAATAAATTTCCATTTGAAGTAAGTTTGAACATGTTTCTCTTGCCAGGACATGAGGGTCTATATTGGGGCAAAGGAACTCATCAAAAACTCCTTAAAGAGGAATGGGGGGAAGTGTTTAGTATCATATAACGATATATAAATTCCGAAGGAATATTTACCACAGTCTACAAGTATCATCTTAGGTTCCTTTTGCATGTTGTAGGTGTGTCAAAGCTCAATGGGCCTTTTACCTGTAGAAAAGCTTGTCTAAAATGGCAACCAAGCTTCAAAATCACCTAGACCATGCTCGCCATAGTATTTTCCATCATGGGTTGATTAAATTACTTGTGCTTAACAAATTAAGGAAGAGGAATTGGACCTGGTTACATTTCCTCTTTTGGTCAGGATTTGAAGTGAAGAAAACAAAAACTTTAGAGGATCAAAATGTTGAAAACGGTAAAGAGGAAAAATGCCATCAACATAAAAGGAGTTGTTTCTAGTTCCATGATTAAAAGTCAAGCTAAATAAGGGACTCCAAGTCAATGCGAAGGTTACAAAAGAAAAGACGAAGTGGAAGCAAAGCAGGTGGTTGAAAGATCACATGCAAAATAGGAACCTGCTATAGAGAAAATTGCAGAGAATAATCAAAAGGAGCAACTCACTGAAGTTGAAGACAAGGTTGTAGCAACTCCTAAATTGCTAGGGGATTTAGAATAAATATCAATTGAAAAATCATTAGAGATAGGTATATCATAGAAATTACCTCCTAAACCAAAAAATATTTACACTCGTGCTCAGAAACATAAGGTTGTCAAATGGCGACCAGAAACTAAGGATTCCAACCATTTTTAGATGAACATGAAATTGTATTAAATCCTAGTTTGAAGAATGAAACTATGATTAATGTTGAAGAAAATTCAAGTGAGGAAGATACTAAGTCTAAAAGGATAGAAGGAATGTTGGCTGAAGACCTGAAGAATATTGTAGAAATTCTTAAAAATGTATATGAAATAATAGTAGGGAAACATGCGAACAAAGGGAAGAATGCCATTCAGAATTTTGATGAAGGAGAAAGTTCAAACCATGCAGTTGTTGAGCATAACATAGAGTATGCATATGCCCAAGGTTTGTAACAAAATCTTGGTAATCAAGAATCTCCTGCAAATGAAGATGGAATTCATATTGAAACAAAATCAGTGTTTGGATGTCCCTATAGAAGAAACACATGCAAAAGAAGTGTTAGAGGTGGAGAACCTAAAGAAGGAACTTCAACATTATAAAGTGCAAAATGCACACTTAAATGATGTTAATGATAAGTTAATTCAGTCCAATCGAAGGTTGAGAGAAGACCTTGAGAAAATTAATACAAACTATGCAGAATTGGATAAATTCGTTGAAGAAGTCGTGAGAAGAAGAAAGTTGGCATAGGAAATGAATGAAGATATTACTAAGTTGAATCAAGAACTTCAAGAGAAGCTTCAGGCTATGGAGATAGAGTACCCACGTTTGCAAAGAAGATCTCAAGCAATGGATGGTTTAACTATGTTACTTGAGGCAACTCGTCATATCTAGCATAGTCAATTAGTAGTCTACAATTCATTCATGTGGCACAAGCATAAAAAATGGAGTGGAGGTCAAAGGTTTGAAGTGGTTTTAGTATTTTGCTTCATCAAATTGAATAAGTGTCATAAGAGTATTACAACTAGTGGATATCTGTAGGATTAGTTTTGATAAATCTAGAATGTAATTATCAATGTAGATCTTTATTCTCCTTTTTGGTGCATTCGATACTAAAGTTTTAGATCTTAAAAATTGTTTCTAGATATCTTTGTGATTATAAATGTAAAAAGTGAAATAGTACCAGGGGTTGGTTTTTGTGAGGGCGAGAGAGTGAATGTTGGGTCTACAACAAGGGAATTTTGTATTGTGGTAAGTCTCGTTTAAATACCATTCTGGAGATAGTTTTCACATATAGCATATGACCAATACAAGATTTTAAAAACTTTGATTAAAGAAATTTTTGGGTGTCCATATTCGTGTGCACACACGAATATGGGAACTCGAATATTTTTTTTTGTTAAAGTTTTGAAAAGCTCCATTGAGCTACTAGGTCAATCGATCTTTTCTCTAACCACACATAAACATTCAATAGAGGTATTTAAAAACATGTGTAAAATCTTGACCAATGGTTTTAGAGACCTTGATCAAACTCATAGCTTGATCTTGACATTGTATTTCCATGTGCATCATGTAAAGTTTCATTTAATGAAGTCTTCGAAAAGATGCTTGGACACCTTGTATTTTGAATCCCCATTTGAATTCATGTCATTGAACATTTTCAATTCTTGTCGAAATGAGAATTAGTATCATGTTTAGTTTCCATACTTTTTTTCCGGATCCCACGGTCACCATAACACCGTTTCCTTTATTTATTTTCCTCCACTCTTAGCATTATGCAACACCAAAACAATTAGTCACGTATTATTGATGTAAATTCTAATACCATTCAATAATTTACTAGCAAGATTAACTACAAATGTGTGGCACAATAACAATTTTGAAGAGTAAACAATGGACATTGATATAACCCAAGGAAATGAGGTCATATTTTTTTTTCATGCTCACTCTTTCATCTCTCTAAAGGTGCTAAAAATACTTTGCTCCTTCGTATATAATTTTTTATTTTAAAAAACTACAATTATGTGATATGACTATGAATTTAACACTAATTTGTATCTTAATCGTCCTGTTATATTCCGCCCTGGACTCTGGGCTTTAAATATCTGTCTTGAATATCTATATCGTAGGTAGATCGTAGTCTTGAGAATACGGGTCGAGTAGACACAACTCACCTAAATTCATCTCATCAACTGAATTGCATGCATAATTTCTCTCTTTGCTTCAATGCAAAAAGAAACATATCACTTCAGTTGATCCCCAAGACGATTCCCTCTAGTCTTACAAGTTACAGAAATGGCCTATTACAAAAAAACACATAGTTGAGAAAAAAATAAAGGGAATCTCCTTGGGGATCAACTGAAGTGATATGTTTCTTTTTGCATTGAACCAAGGAGAGCAATGATGCATGTGATTCAATTGATGAGCTGAGCTTAGGCGATTTGTGTCCACTCGACTTGGATTCTCAGGACTACGATCTACCTACAATATAGATCTTCAGGATAGATATTTAAATCCTAGAGCCCAGGTTGGAATAGAACAGGACGATTAAGATAAAAATTAGTGTTTTCAGAGTCATATCACATAATTGTAGTTTTTTTAAATTAAAAAATATATATGAAGGAGAAAAGTATTTTTAGTATTTAAAAACTTTCACTATATTTCTGTAACTCTAATTATGATCCTCAATTACCTCCCCCCCATTGTTGCTCCATTCCAACCCTGTTTTGTGTTATGAAGAAGTAGTTTAATGAACATTAAAAAGATTTCAACAATCCATTTCTCAAACCCTTGGCCCCATGGCAGTTTGTACCAGGCACTTTTGGTTTCCACGTAAATGCCGAAAGGTTTATTGGTAGATGTAACACCCTTATTTTGACCCTGTTTACATTTAAATAAATGATCTACATAATCATGGTGTGGAGCTCGGAGAAAAATACCCACCATCGATTTAGTATTTATGTTTCAGCAATTAACGTTGGGCTGATGGTATTTTATGCTAGCTAAATGTTATAAGTTCGTACATCATGTTAGATTTTCATTTTTCTAATTAAAAAAACCTTTAGCCAGCTATGACAAAGCAAATAAATGAGATGGGGGCATAAATTTTCCTAAGGACAAGGGAGTGGGGGATTGGAAGAGTGGGAAAATTTCGAAATGGGAAGAGCACCACTTCGGGGAAATTTTTTTTAAAATTTTCTTGGGAAAGAAAACTCAAAAACGACTACTTTTCCCTCATGCAGCAGCATTTCACTTTCCCCTCACGTTTTGGACTGGGAAAAACATTTTTTGAAACCCAATTCTGCATTCACGCGACAACAAGCAAGTAAAAACAATTTTGAGTCTGGACCCTTGGGGGGATTTCTGCTATTTTGTGTTTTTGGTTTTTGTTTTCAATTATGATTTTTCCCTGTTCAACAATTTGTTTATTTCATGATTTTTCCTGTCTGGTAGTTTTTCCTTGAATACGATTTCCCAAAATTGATTTGGTGTCTTTGAATTGAATGACAAGTGATGGTTTGGCTTCTATAAATGCAGTAGTCGGTCTGGCTCTAGCAATGCTTAGAATTCGTAATTACTGTATGTGTATGTAATCCCTAGTGTTTGCTAGATTTTATTAATCCCAATACTAAGATAACAATGTGTACATCCTTGTTTAGAATTTGGAATAATTTGAGGAACAGAAATGGAGTCTATACTTGCATGATAAACCTAGTATGTGAAGGAACCTCACAGACCAATCTAGAAGGCTGGTTTTCATCTTTGCATACCCTGAATAGCACTGGAAGGGAAGGCATGGCCTAAGGGACTGTGTAGCAAAGAAGGGGATGCTTCCTTGTGTTGGGTGTGTAATTGTTTAGAAGTCAGGCTAGATCCGGTGTGGGTGTTCATAGCTCTGGGGTTGAGCTCACTAGCTTAACAGTTAGTCTTTCCACCTCCTTAGCAGCCTAATAAACCCAACTGGAACGATGGCTTGGCTGGTAGCCCAATAAACCCATATGTTGGCTTGGTTGTGTCTCATGTGAATTTGGCTATGTGTAAATCACTTCCTGTGTAAGTCTGATAAACCCAACTGTGCTGGCTTGACTGAATTTTATTGTATCCTTGGCTATGGGTGAAGTCTGCTAGTGTTCCTTATTCCTTGGGGGAAATCATGACTATCTCAGGGGTGGCAGTGCTGCTGAGATATTAAAGAGCACACTAGCTTATGGTTGGGTGGAACGTTGCAGCGACATAGCTGGTTGCGGGAAAAACTTCTTTCAAGATAAGTATTCTTGTGTATTTTATTTTTTAAACTGTATTTGTTTTATGAATTACTATGAACATGTTGAATGCTTGTATGAATGGTTATGCTTCCGCTATATGTTAATCATTTATGCATCTGTGTAAATTTAAGTTCATGCATTTTTATATTATGTTCATGGGGCTTAGATTGACCGGGTTGATAGATGTTAGTCACATCCTCTCCACCGAGTAGAGGGGTGGGGATGTGATAGAGTGGTATTAGAGCTCTGGTTGCATCTTTGGACCTCAATGGGACATGAAGAACCATCCTCTGTGATCAGTAGGAGAAGATGCAAACATAAATTTTTTTTTTTGAAATTTTTTAAGTATTGAGCACTTTTCCTTGGCGGAAGAGAAAGCCAAAAATGAGTCACAGTAAAGGCTGGGGTGGCTAAAGGAGAGCCACAATGGCGGCTATGCCTGCTTTTCCTTGCCGACACGGCGTATGATTTTTGTTGTTTTAGACATAGCAGCAACAGAAAGGAAAATAATGAGCCATTGTAGAGGCTGGGTCAGCAAGAGGGAGCCGCAATGGCGGCTGAGGAAGCTGGGGAGAGCCGCAGTGACAGGTCGAAGTTAAGGATGGAGCCGATACGTGGTGGGTCAGATTTGAGGATGGAGCTAATATGCGATGGATGGAAGACAGAAATTCTTTCAATGCAACAGCAGAAGGTAAAGGGAGATAGATACCATGAAGCGGCAGAAGGAAAAATACGATGGAGTTGATGAAACAATGGGTGAGAAAGGAAATGGAGTCTAGACTTGCTTGATAAACCTAGTGTGTGAAGGAACTTCACAGACCAATCTAGAAGGATGGTTTTCTTCTTTGAATACCCTGAATAGCATTGGAAGGGAAGGCATGGCCTGAGGGACTGTGTAGCAGAGAAGGGAATTCTTCCTTGAGTTGGTTGTGTAATTGTTTAGAAGTTAGGCTAGATCTGGTGTGGGTGTTCATAACTCTCGGTTTGAGCTCACTAACTTAGCAGTTAATATTTCCACCTCCTTGGAAGCCTAATAAACCCAACTAGAAGGATGGCCTGGATGGTATCCTGATAAACCCATATGTTGTCTTGGTTGTGTCTCATGTGAATTTGGCTAAGTGTAAACCACTTCTTGCTTAAGTCTGATAAACCCAATTGTGTTGTCTTGACTAAATTTTATTGTGTTCTTGGCTATGGGTGAATTCTGCTTATGTTTCTTATTCCTTGGGGGAAATCATGCCCAGCACAGGGGTGGCAATGCTGTTGAGAGATTAAAAAGTGCACTAGCCTATGGTTGGGTGGAACGTTGCAGCAACATAGCTAGTTGTGGGACAATATTCTTTCAAGATAAGTATTCTCCTGTATTTTATTTTCGCAATTGTATTTCTTTTATGAATTATTGTGAACATGTTGAATGCTTGTATGAATGGTTATGATTCCACTATATTTTAATAATTTATGCATCTATGTATATTTAAGTTCATGCATTTTTATATTATGTTAATGGGGCTTAGATTGCCCCGGTTAATAGCTATTAGTCGTGTCATCTCCGTTGAGTAGAGGAGTGGCTACATGACAATGTGGTATGAGAGCTCTGGTTACAACTTTGGGCCGTAATGGGCCATGAAGAACCAGCCTCTGTGATTAGCAGGAGAAGAGGAAGACATTTTTTTTAAAATTTTCTAAGTATTAAACACTTTTCCTTGGCAGCTGAGAAAGCCAAGAATGAGCCACAGTAGTGGCTGGGGTGGCTGAAGGAGAGCAACAACGGCGCCTATGCCTGCTTTTCCTTGCCGACACAATGAACGCGTTTTGTTGTTTAGGTCGCAGCAACAGAAGAAAGGAAAAGNGGGGGGCTGAAGGAGAGCAACAACGGCGCCTATGCCTGCTTTTCCTTGCCGACACAATGAACGCGTTTTGTTGTTTAGGTCGCAGCAACAGAAGAAAGGAAAAGAATGAGCCGTTGTAGTGCCTGGGTCGCCAAGTGGGAACCGTAATGGTGACTGAGGAAGCCAGGGCGAGCCGCAGCGGTAGGTCGGAGTTGAGGATGGGACCAATACGCGGCGGGTCGGAGTTGAGGATGGATTCGATATGCAATGGGTCATAGTTAAGGATGGAGCTGATACAAGGCAGGTCAGAGTTGAAGATGGAGTCACTACGCGGTGGATGGAATACAGAAAGTCTTTCGATGTAGCGCTGGAAAAGGGAGATAGAGCTGACGAAGCGGCAGAAGGAAAAATACAATGGAGTCGATGAAGCGGAGAAAGGAAGTGGAGTCTAGACTTGCTTGATAAACCTAGTGTGTGAAGGAACCTCATAGACCAATCTAGAAGGTTGGTTTTCTTCTTTGCATACCTTGAATAGCAATGGAAGAGAAGGCATGGCCTGAGGGAATGTGTAGTAGAGAAAGGAATGCTTCCTTGTGTTGGGTCTGTAATTGTTTAGAAGTCAGGCTAGATCCAGTGTGGGTTTTCATAGCTCTGGGGTTGACCTCACTAGCTTAGCAGTCAGCCTTTCCACCTCCTTGGCATCCTGATAAACCCAACTGGAAGGATGGCTTGACTGGTAGCCTGATAAACCCATCTGTTGGCTTGGTGTGTCTCATGTGAATTTGGCTAAGTGTAAACCACTGCCTGTGTAAATATGATAAACCCAAATGTGTTGTCTTGACTGAATTTTATTGTATCCTTGGCTATGGGTGAAGTCTGCTAGTGTTCCTTATTCCTTGGGAGAAATCAAGCCCAACTCAGGGGTGGCAGTGTTGTTGAGAGATTAATGAGCGCATTGGCCTATGGTTGGTTGTAACGTTACAGCGACATAGCGGGTTATGGGGCAAGCTTATTTCAAGATAAGTATTCTCTTGTATTTTATTTTCGCAACTGTATTTGTTTTATGAATTGCTATGAACATGTTGAATGCTTGTATGAATGGTTATGCTTCTGCTATATGTTAATAATTTATGCATCTGTATATATTTAAGTTCATGCTTTTGTATATTATGTTCATGGGGCTTAGATTGCTTGGGTTGATAGTTTTTAGTCGCGTCCTCACCACCGAGTAGAGGGGTGGGGATGTGATAGTGTGGTATCAGAGATCTGGTTGCAGCTGTGGGCCTCAATGGGCCATGAAGAAACAGCCTCTCTGATCAGTAGGAGAAGAGGCAAACATTTTTTTTTTTGAAATTTTCTAAGTATTGAGCACTTTTTCTTAGCGGCTGATAAAGCTAAAAATGAACCATAGTAGCGGTTAGGGTGGCTGACGGAGAGCCGCAATGGCAGCTATGCCTGCTTTTCCTTGTCAACACAATGAATAATTTTTGTTGTTTGAGTTGAAGCACCAGTAGAAAGGAAAATAATGAGCCAATTTAGCAGCTGGGTCACCAAGAGGGAGCCACAATGGCGGCTGAGGAAGCCAAGGTGAGTCACAGCGTCGGGTCAAAGTTGAGGATGGAGCCGATACGCGGCAGGTCATAGTTGAGGATGGAGCTGACACGCGGTGGGTTGGAGTTGAGGATGGAACCAATACACGGTGGGTCGGATTTGAGGATGGAGCCGATACGTGGAGGATGGAAGACATAAAGTATTTCAATGCAACGAGGGAAGGAAAAAGGAGATAGAGCCGACAAAGTAGCGAAAGGAAAAACATGATGGAGTCGATGAAGCGATGGGTGAGAAAGGAAATGGAGTCTAGACTTGCTTGATAAACCTAGTGTGTGAAGGAACCTCATAGACCAATCTAGAAGGTTGGTTTTCATCTTTGCATAGCCTGAATAGCACTGTAAGGGAATGCATAGCTAGAGGGACTGCGTAGCATAAAAGGGAATGCTTCCTTGTGTTGGGTGTCTAATTGTTTAGAAGACAGGATAGATCTGGTGTGGGTGTTCATAGCTCTGGGGTTGAGCTCACTAGCTTAGCAGTCGATCTTTCCACCTCCTTGGCAGCCTGATAAACCCAACTAGAAGGATGGCTTGGGTGGTAGCTTGATAAACCCATATCTCGGCTTGACTGTGTCTCATGTGAATTTGGCTAAGTGTAAACCACTACCTGTGTAAGTCTGAGAAACCCAACTATGTTGGCTTGACTAAATTTTATTGTATCCTTGGTTATGGGTGAAGTCTGCTAGTGTTCCTTATCCCTTAGGGGAAATCATGCCCAAATTCAGGGTGGTAGTGCTGCCGAGAGATTAAAGAGCACAATGGCTTATGGTTGGTTGGAACGTTGCAGCGACATAGTTGGTTGTGGGAGAATATTATTTCAAGATAAGTATTCTCTTGTATTCTATTTTTGCAACTGTATTTGTTTAATGAATTACTATGAACATGATGAATGCTTGTATGAATGGTTATGCTTCCACTATATGTTAATAATTTATGCATCTATGTATATTTAAGTTCATGCATTTTTATTAATGGAGCTTAGTTTCTCGGGTTGATAGTTGTTAGTTGTGTCATCTCCACAGAGTAGAGGGGTGTGGATGTGACAGTGTGGTATCAGAGCTCTAGTTGTAACTTTGGGCCTCAATGGGCCATGAATAACCAACCTTTATGATCAGCAGGAGAAGAGGTAGACATAATTTTTGTTTTTTGAAATTTTCTAAGTATTGAGCACTTTTCCTTGGTGCCCGAGAAAGCCAAAAATGAGCCGCAGTAGCGGCTGGGGTGGCTGAAGGAGAGCCACAATGGTGGCTATGCCTACTTTTCCTTGCTGACATGGCAAATGAGTTTTGTTGTTTAAGCCACAGTAGTGATAGAAAGGAAAAGAATGGGCCGTTGTAGCGGCTGGGTCTCCAAGTGGGAGCCGCAATGGCAGCTGAGGAAGTCGGGGCGAGCCGTAGCGACTAGTTAGGGTTGAGGATGGAGCTGATACACGGCAGGTCAGAGTTGAGGATGGAGCTGATACGCGGCGGGTCAAAGTTGAGGATGGAGCTGATATGCGGTGGGTCAAAGTTGAGGATGGATCCGATACACAGTGGGTCGGAGTTGAGGATGAAGCCAGTATGTGGCAGATGGAAGACATAAAGTATTTTGATGCAGGGATGAAAGGAAAAGGGAGATAGACTCGATGAAACAGTGGAAGGAAAAATATGATGGAGCAGATGAAGTGGCATGTGAGAAAGGAAATGGAGTCTATACTTGATTGATATACCTAGTTTCATGAAGGAACCTCATAGACCAATATAGAAGGTTGGTTTTATTTTTTGCATACCCTGAATAGCATTGGAAGGAAAGGCATGGCCTAAAGGACCGTGTCGCAGAGAAGGGAATGCTTCCTTATGTTGGTTGTGTAATTGTTTAGAAGTCAGGCTAGATCTAGTGTGGGTGTTCATAACTCTGGGGTTGAGCTCACTGGCTTAGTCATTAATCTTTCCACTGTTAGGATATTTAGGCACTTAGGAGTTAGTTAAGATCAACTTGTGTAATATATCCGTTAGGTAAAAGTGTGTTTCTTTAGTATGCATTAGTATGCATTTGTAAATATTCTAATCCGACGGTCACGATATGTTCTAGACATAGAGTGATCCAACGGTTCAACTTCTCTTAGATCATACCTACCATTGATCCGTGGCTTAACACTCGATTGGTCTATGATCTCTATTGAAAGAGCATAGAGGGTTCTTGGCTAGTTGATCGATTATGAGAAGCTCATGTAAATTTCTTTCTTTTGCATAATAAATTGCTCCAAGTAGCTATTTGGCTGGGGCAGTGGACTGTTTCCCTCTCGAGGGTTTTAACCATGTGACAAACATCGGTGTGCTAATCTGTGATCTATTTGTGTGAAGTGGTTGCTCAAGGTGTTTGGTCTTTTGGGAGTACCCTATGTACCCAAACATGATATCAAATATTTTATGAAGAGCCGCTTTTGATTTTGATCTAGATCTGGAACTGATGTTGCCGAAACTTTGAAAGGGTTTCTGGTTCTAGATTTTCTATGCATTTTTGGCTTATGGGAGCTATTCCATTGCGTCCAAAATGTCGCTTCCATTGGGGAATAGTTTTTGTTTCATTGAAAACTATTTTCGTTTGTTCCAAAAACACCCATTTCGACAAATCTAAAGGTATAATGTTACAGTGACAGATTTTTTTTTTTTAAATCTCTCATATCTTATCAGTTTTATTATTAGATCCTTTTTGTTTTAGTCTCGGACTATTTCCTTCCCTGACTGTGTATGCTCTTTGTCATGCACCTTGCGCGATTGCGGAGAATCAGAAACAGTAAGGAAAAGTTTTTTTCTTGTCTTCTCGGCTACGTATGCTCTTTGCCGTGCACCTTGTACGATCACGACAAATCAGAAACAATGAGAAAACTTGAAAATGTACACTTTCCGGGTAAGCTAACCAAGATCTAACCCCATTGTGTGGAAAATTTTTTGTTTTGTTTTTGTTTTTCGATTTTTTTTGTGATTTGCAGAAAAAAAGGCAAGCATGGAGAACGAGAGAGAAGAGTAAAAAAAAAGAATCCCCCTTCCTCCTTCCATTCTTTTACATACATTTTAAACTTAGCTCACTTGGTCCAAAGTTGCTTTATTCCTTAATAGGTCTTGAGTTCAAGTCTTATTAAGCTACTTTTTAGTGCATGCAATTTCTATTTTGAAGTTACTTTATTGTAAAAGTGCATCTCACATAAATAAAATAAAATAAAATAAAAAGTGAGTCACTTAAGTCTTTTAATTTATTGCCGCACTATTTAAAAGTAACATTATTGTAAAAGTGAACCTCACTTATTCTACAAAAGTGATTCACTTCAAAGAAACTTTATTGTAAAGTGATTGTCAAAGGTTGATCTTGGGAAGAGGGGGGTTCTTTTTTTTTAGTTGGTCAAGTTAATATCTGCCACGTCACTATTAGGGACATCTTCAACATTTTCTTTGATCAAGCATAACTTCATCATCTAGAATCAGTTTTCAGTGCCGTTTTTTTAAAACCACATATTTTTTTGAGCTCTTTGCAACTAGACAATTAGTTTCTTTTTTTTCGGCCATTATTTTACAGTATGGTCTCCCCTTGTAATATTATACTTAAAAGTTCTAACTATTTCTCATGGAAATATCATATAGAGGATGTTCTATGAAGTAGGGGACTTTTCATGATAACCTCAGGGAAAGAAACAGAACCCACTGATGATGATAAAAAAATTAAATGGGAAAATAGATGTGATGAAGCCCATGGATTGATTGGGATGTCAATCTCTACTGATTTGCGATTCCACATATCTGGAATTGATGAACCTGATAAAGCTTGGGAAAAGTTGAAATCTGTGTTTGGTAAACACAATGAAATTTGGGGTCATCAACTTGAGAATGAGTTGCTTTTCTTGAATCCAAATGATTTTTCATACATTCAAGACTATTTATCTAAGTATAAAACTCTTAGACTCTTATGTGCAGAATGAAATATTAAGAAATGTTAAATTTCCATACGCTTCACTAAGACGTTAGTATTTCATTTCATTTTCATAACAAAAGCATATAAATAGGATCACTGAAAGATAGACAAGCACAACCATACAAAAGGAACACAAAGATTTATCCTGGGAAAACCCTAAAGGGAAAAACCCAGCAAAAGCTTCCTCAATATAGATGCCCCAAAAAGATAAAAGATAAAACCAGGAAGGAGATCAAAGTATGATCCTCCTCCTTCTCCAGCTACTTCTCTTCTCCACTAATGCGCTACACAAGTGAGAGTGTATGTGACCCAAATGAGGAGCACTACACCTCTATTTATATTCATCCGTTCACTTAATTCAACTCATTTGACATGTAGGCTCGAGTTAAATATGTAGGCTCAAGTAACCACACTGGGGTGCTGATGACCCACCTTTACAATTAGAGGGGACTACCTCATGACTCTTATTAGTTTTTCTGATTAGGAGCATCAGAGTACAATGTAATACAAGTGGTTCTCCCGGTAGGACCATTGGGGACCGCAAAAAGATACATATAGAATATTCTTCGAAGTTACAATATTTCAACACACCCCCTTAACGAGAAGGGTATTCTATAGCAACATCAACAACAACAAGAGTAGAGATACGGGACATCATCAACATCAGCAGGGTAACACATCTATAAATAATTGGAATCTTTTCAACATCATGTAGTCTTCATATTCAATCTTTAGTCTTCATCATCAACAACACCTTCAGTCTTTGATCAACAACATCTTCATCATTTTGATCTTTCAATTAGAAACGACATCTTCAGCACTTGGACCTTTCGATCAGCAACATCTTCAGCACTTTGACTATTCGATCGGCAACAAAATCTTCAGCATTTTGACCTTTCGATCAGCAACATCTTCAACACTTTGAATTTTCAATCAGCAACAACATCTTCAGCACTTTGACTTTTCGATCAGTAGCAACATCTTCAGTACTTTGACCTCTCGATCAGCAATATCATCATCAACACTTTTCCCTTTTGATCAGCAGCAACATCATCATCATCATATTCTGATCTGTCGATCATAATCATCATCACATTCTGATCTTTCGATCAGAAACATCATCATCATACTCTGATCTTTCGATCAGAAACATCATCAACATAGAAACATCATCATCATACTCTGATCTTTCGATTAGAAACATCATCAACATATTATGATCTTTCGATCAGAAACATCATCATCATACTCTGATCTTTCGATCAGAAACATCATAATCATAGTGCATCATCATCATACTCTGATCTTTTATATCAGTACGTCATCATCATCATACTCTGATATTTCGATCAGTATGTCATCATCATCATACTCTAATCTTTCGATCAGTACGTCATCATCATCATACTCCGATCTTTCGATTAGTATGGCATCATCATCATCAGCAACAACCTGCAATCCACAACTCAAAGAAAAAAAGTCTTTGGATCACTTTTGGACTTAAAGTCCAGGGATGATACAATCCCACCACATTCTCAACAACCGAAGTTACCGGATTGATTACGGGAGAATCAGTCCCTATCACTTTAGGACGATGTCCAAGGATGATGCAATCCTACCACATTCTCGACGACTGAAGTCACCGGATACAATTACGGGATAATCACTCCCTATCACTTTAGGACTTGAGTCCAAGGATGATGCAATCCTACCACATTCTCGACGACTGAAGTCACCGGATACAATTACGGGATAATCACTCCCTATCACTTTAGGACTATGTCCAAGGATGATGCAATCCTACCACATTCTCAAGGACCAAAGCCACCGGATTGATTACGGGAGAATCAGTCCCTATCACTTTAGGACGATTTCCAAGGATGATGCAATCCTACCACATTCTCGAGGACCGAGGTCACCAGATCTATTATGGACAGATGTCCCGAGATGATACAATCCCTCTTCATTCTCGAAGACTGAGATCTCCGGATCACTTTAGGGCAAGTGCCCGGGGATGATACAATCCCACCACGTTCTCGAGGACTAAGGTAATCGGATCTATTGTGGATAGATGTCCCGGGATGATACAATCCCTCTTCATTCTCGAATATCAAGGTCTCTGGATCACTTTAGGGAAATTTCCTAGGGATGATACAATCCCACTGCAACATCACTACTCCCACTTTCGGGGAAGATCTTTTCGAACCACACCAAGCTTGTCTCGAAAGTGTTCAAACTCTACTCGAGGCATAGGATTCGTCAGTACATCATCATCCAAACCATCATCATCTACATCTTCAGTATGTGAATACTGAACTATCACCATCTGTATCTCTAGTATGTGAATACTGAAAGCATAATCATCTATATCTTCAGTATAGAAATACTGAATCACCATCATCTGTATCTAGAGTATGAAAATACTGAAATATCATCTATATCTTCAGTACGGGAATACTGAAATCATCATCATCTATATCTTCAGTATGGGAATACTGAAACATCATCATCTCTATATTCAGTATAGAAATACTGAATCACCATCATCTGCATCTACAGTATCATCATCTACATCTTATCTTGTATGTAGAAATACCGGATTTCTACGTGTTACATAGGAACATAGGGTTCTTTGTCATCACAACTATGTTTATCACATAGAATCATTGTAGTGTCCATCTTCAGGTCAAAGAGACCTGATATCAGCTTCTGAAGCCATATGGCTTCACAACTTAGTAGAGCAATCTGCTATGTATTCTGCTTCAACCGTGCTAAGAGAAACATTGGACTGTTTCCTGCTAAACCATGAACTCATAGCAGACCTCAAACAAAAGAATCTACCTGATGTGCTTTTCCTATCTGAGATACTTCCAGCCTAATCTGCATCTGTGTAGCCATACAATCTATACTCATGGATACCATCATAGTATAGACCAAAGTCTATAGTCCCTTTCAGATATCTCATCACATGTTTTACAACTACTAGGTGAACCCATCTTGGTTGAACAAGATATTGACTTAAGGTGTTCACATCAAAACAAATGTCTGGTCTGGTATTTGTTAAGTACATCAATGACTCAATGATCTATCTGTAGTGAATCACATCCACTAACTGTAATGAGTCATCAGCTAACAGCTTCAGGTTGGAGTCCATGGGTGTGGCCATGACTTTACATTCCAACATATTGAATCTCTTCAATATCTCTACCACATACTTTCCCTGGTTGAGAAATATTCCTTCTGAACTTTGCCATACTTCTAGACCTGGGAAATAATGCATTAACCGAAGGTCTTTCATCTCAAATTATTCTGCGAGTTTCTTCTTGCTTTCCATGATATGTTTCTCATTCCCTGTCAAGAATAAGTCATCCACATATAGTAATAGAATGATAGGTACATCTTCTACAACCTTTTAGGAAAGGTTAGGATCGACTTTACTCTTGGCAAAGCCCATGCTCATCAGGAAACTATCTATTCTTCCATACCAAGCTCTGGGAG
>LPNX010491704.1:57790-68632 GCA_001517045.1 Pseudotsuga menziesii
CCTTTAGTTTTTGTTGCTCATAGTGATAACTTGATCAAACTTTGGCATGAGCGATTTGGTCACTTAAATTATTGCTCATTGCAACAACTATGTAAATACAATATGGTGACTGGTCTTCCTATGGTGTCTTGCAAGGATGGTGTTTGTTCCGATTGTGTACTCAGAAAACATCATCGGGACAGTTTTGACAAACGTGCCTCTTGGCACGCCTCAGTTCCTTTGGAGCTTGTGCATAGTGACTTGTGTGGCCCTCTTCCATCTGCATCCTTTTATGGTTTCAAATATTTCTTAACTTTCATTGATGACTACTCCAGGCACACTTGGGTTTACTTCCTAAAACTTAAGAGCGAAGTATTTAACATGTTCTTGGCCTACAAGGCCCTTGTTGAAAAACAATCTGGTCATCAAAATATTAAGTTAAGATCTAACAATGGAGGAGAATATGTTAACAACAAGTTCACTACTTTCTGCACTAAACAAGGAATCCAACAATAGCACATTGTTCCATAAACACCACAACAAAATGGTGTAGCTGATCGGAAGAACCGCACTTTAAAAGAAATGTCTAATTGTATGATCCAATCTAAGGGACTAAGTCTTCAATATTGGGTTGAGGCCATAAATTGTGCAAATTACATAGTTAATCATACACCCACTAAAGTTTTACAAGGTATAACACCGGAAGAAGCATAGAGTAAAATTAAACCAGATGTAAGTCACTTTCATGTGTTTCGTTGTGAAGCATGGGCTCACATTCCAGATGAAAAATGGAAAGCATTGCAGCCTAAAAGTGAAAAGTGCATATTTGTTGGATATTCTGAAGATGTAAAAGGTTATAGACTTCTTCAACCCACATGATATAATCATTAGAAGAGATGTTAAATTTGATGAAAATATCTTGGCCTGCGAGCCTAACTTGGCGGGTGTGCCATCTTTGGCCTGTGAGCCTAATTCAACGATTGTGCCTTCTTCTTCTTCTTCCAACTTCCTTCACAGGTTTCCAACTCCATTTTTGATGATGACAGTGAGGATGAAAATCCACCTCTGCCTACTCATGTTCCTCAAATTGCACCAGCACCAATACTTCCTCGATGGGTCTATTCAACATGTGAAGCAGCTGGTGATCTTGCCAGTGATCCTAGAGATCAACGTCGAACACGATCTCAGTTTCAGCGAGCCTCTTCTCTTTTGGCTCAAGTTTCTGAGAATCATGATCCAGAAACTTTTGCAGAAGCTTCAGGAAATCCAGATTGGGATGCAACTATGGATGAAGAATATCGTTCCTTAATGGTGAACGATACTTGGGATCTTGTTCCTCTTCCAAAAGGAAGAAAACTTGTCAGATGTAAATGGGTCTACAGAACTAAGTATGCATCAGATGGAAGTGTTGAAAAACTTAAGGCAAGGTTAGTTGCCAAAGGTTTTTCCCAAGTTGAAGGGATTGAATACAATGAAACCTTTGCCCCTGTAGCAAAAATGAACTCTATCCGCCTTGTTCTTTCCCTTGCAGCCTTACATAACTAGGAAGTCCATCAAATGGATGTCAATTCTGCCTTCTTACATGGTGATTTACATGAGGAAATTTACATGGAACAACCTCCTGGATATGTTCAGAATAACTATAGCCTTGTTTGTCTCCTTAAGAAATCCTTATATGGCCTTAAGCAAGCTCCTAGAGCTTGGTATGCCAAAATGGATAGCTTTCTCCTTGACACTGTTTTTTCTAGATGCCATTCTAACCCCAATGTCTATACCAAGAAAGTAGGAAACCATCTCATCATACTTGTTATTTATGTTGATGATCTTTTCCTTACTTGTAGTGACCCTAAACGTATAACCCATGTGAAATCCAGTCTTAAGTAAAATTTTGAAATGTCAGACTTAGGACATTTACATTATTTTCTTGGTCTCCAAGTCTTGCAAACCAAAGAAAGAATCTTTCTTTCCCGGTCTAAGTATGCTTGTGACCTTCTTCGTCGCTTCCACATGGAATATTGTAAACTAGCCCCTTCTCCCTTCTAGTCTGGAGTCAAACTTTCTGCCACTTGTACTTCCCCTGAAGTAGATGCCACCTTGTATCGTCAACTTGTTGGTAGTGTTTTATACTTGACTCATTCCCATCCTGACCTTTCCTTTGCCATTGGTCGTGTTTCCCATTATATGCAAACTCCTCATGAAAGTCACTAGAAAGCAGCAAAAAGAATACTTCGATATATTCAAGGTACAATTTAGTTTGGGATTCATTATAGTATAGGGGGGAAACCTTTGTTGGTTGGTTTCACTGATTCAGATTGGGCCGGTGATCCTGATGATCGAAAGTCTACTGCAGGTTATGTTTTCAATATTGGATCTAGACCTATCACTTGGGCTTGTAAGAAACAACAAGCTCTTGCTCTTTCTTCAACAGAAGCTGAATATCGAGCCACAGTTAATGCCAGTCAGGAAGCTTTATGGCTTCGATAGATACTTTCAGAGTTTGGATTCGAGCAGAAACAGCCTACTCCACTTTGGTGCGACAATAAAAGTGCCATCAAGCTTTCCAAAGATCCAGTTCTACATCAGCATAGCAAACACATTGAGCTACACATGCACTTCATCAGAAATCTTGTCCATGATAGTGTTATTGAAGTTCTCTATTGCCCTACAGATGATCAAGTTGCAGACATCTTCACCAAGTCTCTTACAGAAGTGAAGTTTTCTAAACTTCAGTCTATATTAGGAGTTCAAAAATGTGTCCTTAAGGGGGGATAGGCTCTAATGCCTCCTTCCTTCTCCTAATAGTGTCACTTTTGTAAATCCTTCAATCCTTTCCCAAGTTGTTCTTAAGGGGGGATGTTAGGATATTTAGACACTTAGGAGTTAGTTAAGATCAACTTGTGTAATATATCCGTTAGGCAAAAGTGTGTTTCTTTAGTATGCATTAGTATGCATTTGTAAATATTCTAATCCGACGGTCACGATATGTTCTAGACATAGAGTGTTCTGATGGTTCAAATTCTCTTAGATCATACGTACCATTGATCTACGGCTTAACACTTGATTGGTTTATGATCTCTATTTAAAGATCATAGAGGGTCCTTGGCTAGTTGATCGATTATGAGAATCTCATGTAACTTTCTTTCTTTTGCATAATAAATTGCTCCAAGTAGCTATTTGGCTGGGGTCATGGACTGTTTCCCTCTCAATGGTTTTAACCACATGACAAACATTGGTGTGTTGATATATGATCTATTTGTGTGAAGCGGTTGCTCAAGGTGTTCGGTATTTTGCGAGTACCCTGTGTACCCGAACATCCACCTCCTTGCCAGCCTAATAAACCCAACTGGAAGGATGGCTTGGATGGTATCCTGATAAACCCAACTGGAAGGATGGATTGTCTGGTAGCCTGATAAACCCATCTGTTGGATTGGATGTGTCTCATGTGAATTTGGCTAAGTGTAAACCACTTCCTGTGTATGTTTGATAAACCCAAATGTGTTGGCTTGACTAAATTTTATTGTATCCTTGGCTATGGGTGAAGTCTTCTAGTGCTCCTTATTGCTTGGGGGAAATCATGCCTAGCTCAGGGGTGGTAGTGATGCTGAGAGATTAAAGAGCACATTGGCCTATGTTTGGGTGGAACGTTGTAGCGACTTAGTTGGTTGCGGGACAAGCTTCTTTCGAGATAAGCATTCTCCTGTATTTTATTTTTGCAACTGTATTTGTTTGATGAATTACTATGAACATGTTGAGTGCTTCTATGAATGGTTATGCTTCCGCTATATGTTAATAATTTATACATTTGTGTATATTGAAGTTCATGCATTTTTATATTATGTTCATGGGGCTTAGATTTCCCAGGTTGATAGCTGTTAGTTGCATCCTCTCCGCCAAGTAGAGAGGTGGGGATGTGACAGTAGAATAAGCTGGCAATGTCATGACTATTTTTTTTGTTTATATTTCTAAGAGATTTATTATTTGGAGAGTTGGTCGAGGAAAAATTGTTGGAAAATTGTGTTGGACATAGATGTATCTATGAAATGGGTAGAATTGGAAAGAAAACATGTAAGTATCTATGTTGCCAATCTCTGCATTTTTCCTCTACATATTTAGTTGGAAGTCAATGAATGGTTGCCGTAGTTTTAAATTTTGTAATATTTGATACTTCTGAAATTGTATTTCCAGCAAGAAAAAAGTTTCCCTTCTAATTCTATGCCAACCCCTTTGTTAAAGAAACACCATCTTAAGAAACATCTGCAGAGCTAGGCATTAATTCTACAAGTTTCTTATGCTTGTATATGAATCAACAACTCTTAATCTCTGGTTCTACATGCAAATTTAAGCATCGTCACCTTCATTTTTGTTCTTATGAAAATGCATACTAGATGTCATTTCAAAAGAGAATATGTATCTTATCAAAACTGCAGGATATTTTTGAGTTCAAAGAGATGCATCTTTTGTTATCTAATAACTACACTAGAGATTCTCTTGCCAATCATGTTAATGGAAACCAAGATGTGTTGCCTTAAACCTATTGAGGGAAACTAGGATAGCCTCCATCACCTCATCGAATTGATTCTATATACCCAAACTTGTCATTAGTAGCTCGAAAGCAATGTTTAGGTGAGGTCTTCCTTGATAAATAAAAGGAATTTTCTGAATATGTATTTAGGTTCTAGAAAACATTCGGTTTAAGAAATTGTACACACGTTGGATATATTACTGATAGGAATCAAATGATGTTGAAATTCCTTACCTACATTCTCTTAGTTGGGTCCTTGAAGCCCATTTCTAAAATGTCCTGCATGGGCATACTATTCTAGATAGGGATTATGGTAGTTAGTGTCCACAAGATGTTAAGAACCAGGGGGCTAGGATTTACCTCCTCAATCTTTTGTACTAAATATAAATGTGGTGAGCATGCATATAAAACCTTGGTAGTCATGTACAAAGTTTTTTTTCCAAGTGCTTAATTGTAGCTCAATCGAGGGTTTAATAAACCCTCGATCGAGCTTTTGTTAAAACCTCGATCGAGGGATTTGAATACCTCAATCGAGCTCTAGACCTCGATTGAGAGCCTGAAAAAACACAGAATTAGCCCTCTTATAGGAAAATCAATGTTTCTCTATGTCTTTTACGGGTGTAAACCATGCCATTCATGGCACATTACTGAGCGGAGTTCATATCAATAGATTCATCACCGAATGCTCTATCCATTGAGGTATCATGCATGTGTTTTGGAAGTCATATGATTTTTTTTTTAATTAGATTTTGTGGAAATTGAACCCATTGTTAGAACAATTACACTCACATCAATTGCCAATTACACATGCAAAATTACTCACAAAAGAGACTGAATATGGAGCTGAACACTAATCTGTATTGAATAAGTGTACAATAGACAACCCTGTGAAGTCATAGGCTGCCACAATAAATAATTACATGAGGGATTCCAATGCATGAAGATGCCATTCGAATCTAGTCAAAAGCAGGCTTACTAAATCTAAGCAAATCCCCCATAAGTGCATAAAGCAGTTTCCAAAACTGTCTAGGAGTTCACGAATTGGAAAAATCAATTAGGCAAGCTAATAGTGGATGGAAGGACAACTCATACATGCTTTCCATAGGAGAAAATACTGGAGGATGTGGAGGACAAAAAACAAGTTAACTTCACCTAGTCAAGCTTTCTCATTTGCCTTAAAACACTGAAAAAGCAGGAAATAAAGAAGAAAAAGCAGACATGCGCTAGGGAGTTTAGGAATAAAGTAGATTTGATTCCAAGAGGTTTCCCAAGCACTCCATGACTCAAAATTAGCAAGTTGGACCACTATGGATGTGTAGATGACAACTTGCATAAGGTGGAATATGGAAACTAGGAAAATAAGACAAAAATGGATTAATTAATGTCTAAGGTAGCTAACTATGGGTTGATTATTCTAACACCCCCCCTTAAGCCTAACTTATGAGTAAAATATCAGAAAATTATATGGCCTATCAACAAGGCTTAGGCACCCTTTACATATTGCATGTCCATTTAACCAAGGAAAGAGGCAAAAACACAGTGGGAAAATCCTCCCTTAAACATGGGCTGTAAAACAAAATTTGGAAATCTTGTCATCACTCATGCTTCACAACATGATCAACAATCCCCAGCAGTGATTTGAGATTGTTGAATGTCTTCTCACAAAATGCTTTGGTGAAGATATCAGCTACTTGTTCTGAAGATGAACAGAAGAGTAGGTGAATGGTGCCATCATGCACAAGCTGTCTGATGTAGTGCATATGGATCTCAATGTGTTTGGTTCTTTGCTTCTGAGCTGGATCATCCCAGATTCGAATGGTACTCTGATTATCACACTAGATAGTAGTTAAGTATTCTGATTCGAAGCCACACTCTCCAAGTAACCCCTCCAACCATAAACATTGAGTTGTTGCATTTACAACTCCTCTGTACTCTGCTTCTGTAGATGAGAGTGCAATGGCACTCTGTTTCTTGCTTGACCAGCTGATTGGCCCTTCTGTAAGCATGAACACATATCCTGATGTTGACTTTCGATCTGTGTTGTCACCTGCCAAATCACTATCAGTAAACCCAATCAAATCAAGATCAGATTTAGCTTTATAGAAGATCCCATGAGTCCTTGTTCCCTGAACAAAGTTAAGGATCCTTTTGGCTGCTTTCCAATGGATCTCATGAGGCTGATCCATGTATCTAGAAGCTACACTTACTCCATAATAAATATTAGTTCTAGTATGTGTAATATACAACAAAAATCCAATCAATTGCCTATACAGTGTATTATTTACCATAAGTGAAGAATCAACTTCTTCAAGCTTCACTCCTGAAAGGAAAGGAGTCTTGCTTGGCTTGTAATCCTTCATTCTGAATTTGTTCAGCAAATCCAAGGCATACTTGGACTGGTGCACCTTGATTCCATCTTTGTTTTGAGCAATCTCAAGCCCCAAGAATTGGCTCAATAGCCCCAAATCTGTCATGGAGAAGGCTTGGTTCATTGCACCCTTCAAGGAAGCAATTTCATCCTTTGAGCTTCCTGTAATGAGAAGGTCATCAACATATAAAAAAATGATAATTAATGAACCATTAATCAGCTTCAAATAGACATTTGGATCTTATTTGCATCAAACAAAATTCAGTGATAGCAGAAAGCTATCAATCTTGGCATACCAAGCCCTGGGGGCTTGCTTAAGCCGATACAATGAATTCTTTAGCCTGCACACAAGAGATGGGTTAGTAGCAAATCCTTGAGGCTGATGCATGTATATCTCTTTAGTGAGATCTCCATTTAGAAAAGCACACTTCACATCCATGTGATTTACTTCCCATTGCTTTGAAGCTGCAATGGCTAAGGCTAGCCTGATGGAGTCCATCTTTGCCACTGGTGAAAAGGTCTCATTGTAGTCTATGCCATGAACTTGTGAGTAGCCCTTGGCTACCAATCTGGCCTTTTACTTCAGAGGTGAACCATTAGCAACAAATTTGGTCTTGTACACCCACTTACACTGAACTAGCTTCATCCCTGGGGGAAGATCAACCAGCTCCCAAGTGTTACTCTTTTGGAGTGAGCTGAACTCTTCCTTCATGGATGCTTGCCATATTGGATATTCTGCTGCATCTTCATATGTTTGAGGATCTAATTCAACCATCAGATAGCATTTCTCAGCAAACATAGGATCTTTCATGCATAGAGCACTCTCAAATTGAGATCTAGTCCTCCTAGGGTCATTAGGATTTCCAGATAGTTCTCCAGCTGCATGAATGGTCTTGTCTGCCCATTTTGGCCTTGTAGGGATGTTAGGATCTGAAATAAAATCATCACTATTAGACATATCAGAATCAGCATGTTCAACTATCTCTTCACTTACATTCATAGGTTCTGGTGGTGAAGAGGATTCTCCAACTTCCACTACTGCTAGGGGTTCTTCTTGAAACTGAACACACCTTTCAATGAAGGCTTTGTTTGTGCTCAAATTGATTAGCTTGTACCCTTTTGAATCTTCAGAGTACCCAACAAATAGACACTCTTGGCTTTGGCGCTGCAAAGCCTTTCTCTTTTCTGTTGGAATTCTAACCCAAGCCCTTGAGCCAAAAATCCTAAAATGGGTCACATCTGGCTTGTGCCCACTCCATGCTTCGAAAGGAGTCATACCTTCAAGCTGTTTATGAGGCACCCTATTCTAGATATAGGCTGCATAGTTTATAGCTTTGGCCCAGTACTTTGGTGTCAAATTCTTAGCCTCCATCATGCAGGTTGCCATCTCTTTCAGTGATTTGTTCTTCCTCTCAGCAACACCATTCTACTGTGGTGTGTAAGGGATAGAATGATGCATCTGAATACCTGCATCTGCACAATATTGAATAAACTCATACTTGACATACTCACCACCATTGTCAGATCTGAGGACCTTGGATTTCCTCCCAGACTGGTTTTCAACCAAAGCCTTAAAGACTTTGAAGAGGCCAAAAACTTCAGACTTGTGTTTCAGGAAGTAAACCCAGCAAAACCTGGAAAAGTCATCTATGAAAGTCAATGCATATTTGTCCTGAATCATTGACATATGAGGGAATGGGCCAGCAACATCACTGTGGATCAACTCAAGAGGTGCAGAGGTTCTCTCATGGCTAGCTCTCTCAAATTTATGCTCTGGGTGTTTTCCTAGGATGCAACCTTGACAAACTCCTTTGGAAAATTGTATCTTGGGTAACCCTATGACCATTTCTTTTTCACTAAGATCTGAAAGATACTTGTAATTTAGGTGGACAAATATTTCATGCCAAAGCTTACTTGCCTCATTAGCATGAATCAGAAGAGCAGAGGGGTTTGAGTAGGGTAGGAAGTGTGAGAACATGTATACCTTCGAAGTATTATTTGCAAATCCTTTTGCAATGACTTTACCACTTGAGATATCTATGATCTCACATTTATCAGGGGAGAATATGACCTTCTTTGGAGACCCTGTGTGGGTCATATGATACACTGATAAGAGGTTAGAGGCAAGACCTGGAACATACAACACATTGCTGAACTTACCATGATCAAGATCAATCCTCCCTTTGCCCAAACTTTCAGTGAGAGAGTCATCTCCCAGTACTGTTGGTGGACCTTTTGACATGTCAAGTGAGGTGAATGACTCCTTGGTCGAAACCATATGTCTTGAAGCTTCAGAATCAATGATGAAACTAGGTGAGTTTGATGTGCCAGCAACCAATGCATGAACTCTCTCTCTGTCTTTGAACTTGATCCTCCTTCCCTATTCTTTGAGCTGTCTGGAAGGGAGATGCCATTCTTCTCCAGGAGTTGGGTCAGCATGTCTATTTGGTTCTTCATGCAGGAGCTCTCAGAATGATTGCCCTTACTGTAGTATGCGCACTTGCTCATTTCTCTTTTGTTCTTCTTCTTCTGGTAGTTCTTCTTGGAACCTTGAGGCTCCTCTGGAGACTTGTTCTTGTCTCTCTTTTGCTAGGGTGGATTTTTAGCTTTCTTCTTGATTTTTGAATCTACCCTTGAATCTCCAGCAACCAGAGCTTGGTCTTTGGATGGTTTGATGGTTCCCATCATCACCAATTTATCTTGTTCTTGTGTGAGAGATTCCATGAAATCTGCAAGGCTAGGCATCTTCCAGGCTCGAGCTGTCAACTTTGTAGCATAGAAGGTCGAAATAAACACTGAATAGTTAGGGAAAAGCTTCAAGAGTATGGCCAAGACCAGCTGATCATCCTTCTTTTCGATCCCACATTGTTTTAGTTGCAAAACAAGTGCTTTAAACTTGGAAAAATAGAGTTGCAGGGATTCAAATCTATTGGGACTCAGGGACATCAATTCATTTTCAATTTGATGTCCCCTCATCTCATCTGTATTTCCAAAAATATCAACAATATTATCCCATAGTTCATTTGGTGATGTCAAACCATCAAGATGGAAAAGGAGATCTCTGGATATACTCAGACACAGGAGACCATAGGCCTCATCCCTCCTGTTGTGCCATTTAATTTTCTCTGCAGCTGCATTGGGATTTTCTTCTGTTTCCATAGTCACTCTATAGAGGCCTTTCACTCTCAACAATATCTCCATCTCTTCTTTCCATTCAAATAAATTAAATGGAGTCAAGATGATCTTATGAGATTGATCCATAGCTCAGAAATTGTCCCGTCAGTCAGCAGAATGCTACCAGTCAATGATGTCGAACCTGCAAAAAAAATTGGAAGGAGAGAAATCAATCTACAAAGGCTCTGATACCATGTGGAAATTGAACCCACTGTTAGAACAAATACACTCACATCAATTGCCAATTACACATGCAAAATTACTCACAAAAGAGACTGAATATGGGGCTGAACACTAATCTGTATTGAATAAGTGTACAATAGCCAACCCTGTGAAGTCATAAGCTACCACAATAAATAATTAAATGAGGGATTCGAATGCATGAAGATTCCATTCGAATCTAGTCAAAAGCAGGCTTACTAAATCTAAGCAAATCCCCCATAGGTACATAAAGCAGTTTCCAAAACTATCTAGGAGCTCACGAATTGGAAAAATCAATTAGTCAAGCTAATAGTGGATGGAAGGACAACTCATACATGTTTTCCATAGGAGAAAAGAGTGGAGGATGTGGAGGACAAAAAACAAGTTAACTTCACCTAGTCAATCTTTCCCATTTGCCTTAAAAACACTGAAAAAGCAGGCAATAAAGCAGAAAAAGCAGACATGCGCTAGGGAGGCCAGGAATAAACCATATTTGATTCTAGGAGGTTTCCCAAGCACTCCATGACTCAAAATTAGCAAGTTGGACCACTATGGATGTGTAGATGACAACTTGCATAAGGTGGAATATGGAAACTAG
>LPNX010491704.1:69542-89484 GCA_001517045.1 Pseudotsuga menziesii
AATGAAATATTTAAAAAAAATATCATTGGGAATCCAACATAATATTCTACAATTTGTTTTTTACTACAAGTCGAAATTCACATAGCGTATATGCTTTTCAAGGGCTTCTATCTTGCACATGAGTAAAAATCAAGTTTTCATCATCAAATTTGGCCAAAAAGTGTTACCCACCTTCATGGAATCACCCCATTGCCATTTCACATCATGAGGATCCAATATTCATGTACACAAGCTCCTTATGGGAAATGTTTCCAACACCATTTTTTTCTATTAAATCCTACATGGGATTATTATTCTTCATTTCATACTTAGATTTGTATCAAACATGTTTTTACTTTTTATAGTTGTTACACCAATTATAACAACACATTTGGGTCTTGTTTATTAAGACATTAGTGTCTGCCATGCAATGTTAAACTATTATGTGCTATTCATTGTTAAGACCAGCTGGCATTGCTCTCTTTTTGAAAAGAAAAGATATCTCATACTTTCTATTAAAGCGTCAAGTTCAATAAACTTGTTATATATTCTAATTTAGATTTTTCCTCAAAACATTCATTTATTATATATTTTGATTTATATTATTCCTCTTCATGTTCCTTTACAACTCTCTTTGCAAATGCTAGATTTAACACGGAGTTGTCTAACGCTTCGACGATTTCACCCGGTGTTAGACTACTCCATCGACCCGCATCATTAACAATCTCGTCCTCTAGCACGTCCATCCAACGACTATCATGAAGGGTCCCACGTGAATCTAAATCTGACTTCAATCGACCCATCTCTGCAAACATGCTCATCCCATTGTCGCCTCGATGTCCCAACCTCCCCTGAGCAATTAATCACCACTCCTACTCCATCCTCCTGACTCTGCATCCATTCAACATACAATGCATCCGCATCCCACTATGCTGTGAGATTGAATTTGAACCAAACTACTCCCCTTCATGTTGTTTCTACTATTGCAGTGAGGGGCCTTCTCTTTGGCCTTCATCTGGATGTGCATAACACAGGAAAGAGAGATGAAGGGAAGGTTGTTCTCTTGTTTTCCACTCCTCTAGTAATTCACAAGTCTCCACAAAAGAACCTGATGGGCTTTAGAAAAGTCCATGTTGGTGCAAGAGCCACAAAAATTTAGAATTGACATATGCAAAGATCTGAGTGTTGTGGATGATATTGGTGTGAAGAAATTGGCATTGGGATCTCATATTCTTCATGCTGGAGATGTCCTGCATTCCCTTAATCTTCAAATTGAATGAATGGAGAGTGGTTTGAAACTTTGAAATAGATTGGTGATCAATGATGCAACGCCAACCAATTCAAAAAATTATATATTAGAGTTGCATTGTGGGAATCCCAGCATTAATTTTCCTATTTTTCTAACTATATCCAAAGACATGGCCTTTTACAATTTGGGCTCTGGTTATCATTGGATCCTAGCCCTAACCGTCATATATATTATGCGAGCCTTTAGGTCACATTGATCGGGTGAATGAAATCCTCATGATTTCTCTTCACAAACACATGCATATTTATTGTGTAATAATTTCATGTCTATGCAGTTCTCGTCCCTCCTAGCCGTTCCAATTTTCGAGACCTCCTGTGATTCACAAGACTCAATAGAAGAACCTGCTGGGAAAACTGAGTGTTGTTGATGAGATTGGTGTGAAGAAATTGGAATTGGGCTCTCATATTCTTCATGTTGCATATGTCCAACATTCCCTGAATATTCAAATTGAATGAATGGATATTGGTAATCAATGATGCAGTGCCAACAACTTCAAAATGAAATCCCATAAGAATGTCAAAATTGTTGTCATTTTTTTCTCCTAATAAAATGGATCAACATACATCATTGTTTTGGTTAAGATGGAATCAACTTACATCATTGTTTTGGTTTAGATTCTTGTTACCAGTTGTAATTAATGTTGGATTTGGACTTCCTACTTGTAGTTATTGGTGGTGGATTTGAACATTGAGCTAGAAAACTGGAGAAGATCTGGATAACTAGTTGAACTACATTCTAAATCTGAAAACACCATGGTGTATGAGTCATTATATTAAATATCACTTGACTTAATTTAAGGGAAAATGTTTGTTTGGGTCAGAAATAGATGGAGTAATGAACATTGGGAGAAGTGGAAATAAATTTTAGGGTGTTAACTCAATTGTGATAATTATAAATGTGAGAATCATTTAATATAAAAGATCATTTAAGTATATCTTGTACAACATAACAAGTTTGTTCATGCTTAATAAATCAGAATCCATAAAATTATAAAATTTAAATTCATAATTTTTTTTAGATTATCAAAAATTTAAATTCATAATCTTTTTAAAAAATTATCAAGAATTTAAGTTTATAATTTTTTATATTTATTTAATTTCAAAAATTGATGAAATTAATTTAAAATTATTATCTAGAGAGGAGTTTAATGGAGGAGATGTATCAAATTGAAATGATTTGATCCTTTTAGGATTTGGCAAATCCAAAGTTACAATGGATCTAAACCATCCATAATCTAATCTTACTGCAACTAGCGGTTAGTTATCCATTTTTTTCAGCCATTTAAAGAGAACCCCAATTTATAAAGTTTAAAGCATCTCCTAAACCATTCAAACAGACCCAGTTATTCTTAAATGTCATTAATCCTTCTCCATTGTTATAAATGGAGGCATTTACTTGTAATTAAACACACAAATTAATAGAGTTTTTCTTCTATTCTTAAAACAGTTATCTTTGATCCAAGTTTATCCCAGATCTTTACACATTTAAAGATGTATTGCATCTTAAATATTATTTTTGAAAAGAGTAGTTTAAACGATCAATGATTTAGATCACTTTTATGATCATTTTTTCAACTATTTTTACTCTTGGAATTACAGACATTATTCAAATTGCACAATCAGAATGCAATGAGAGTATTAAAGAGAGCTTAATCATCAAAAAATTGGATATGACCAAATATTGTGTCCTCAATTTTGTCAATAATAACTAGAAAATTTTAAATCTTCATATATTTAAACAAATCCTTTTTTTAAAATATTTCTATATATTTTTAAAAAATAAAAAACAATTTAATATATATATATATAAAGCATTCTACTCATTTCTTTGAACTATCTTTGAAAATTCTTTTACATGTGATGTACTATTTTCTCTCTATATATAAAATTAGTATTCTTAGCTTATTTCTTTGAAGTATCTTTGAAACTTCTTTCAAATGTGATGCATCATTTTTTTCTTTCATAAATCATTTTGTTTCATCCTTTAACACAATAAGGTTATGGAGGGGTCGATTTAATAAGTCTGGTTTGAAGTATCTCTAAAAATTATTTTACATTATCATTTTTTTTCTTCTAGAAATCATTTTGTTTTATCCTTTAACACAATAAGGTTATGAAAGGGTCGATCTAATAAGTCTGGTTTAGAAAAGATAGAACATTTTTACTAACTAAATATGAAATAGATGATCTCTTTTACATTAATCTTTTTTCAAAGGTGACGAACCTTATCATTATTCAGTTGTCAATTAGTACTGAGGATAATTATCAATAACTTTATTAAGTTAAATGAAGACAAGAGCTCTTAATCAATATAAAGAAATTTTAAATTTTACTATATAATCTACAAAAAGTGATATTTTAGTAGTGTTTTACTTGGCTCCGTCCTCCTCACATTTTTCCATCCACAAAGATTTAGATGGCATGAGAATAAGAAAAAGTTACTCAATTATACCAGTGTGTGTTTATTACAGTCAGTGAATCACTTTAGTACTCATTCGTTACTCCTCAACGCTCTCTCTTAGGTATACCTGGGAGCATCTTTCTATTGGGTGGTAGGATAGCATGATCACTTCACAGTATATTGGACATGGTAAGAAATGTCAGCCATGCAATTAGATTTTCCTCATTGGTTTTCTCTATTCAAGTCCGCTCAGTGGTTATGACTAATGTTTGAATCCTTGTGATGCTTTTATTAATAGTTTCTTGTAACTTGGTTTAGATGCCAAGTCTTATTGGGGTGAATGAAATTATCTCTGAGGTAATACATTTGGTCGGATTTTTCCATGAAATATTTCTACATTTTGAACATTCGTGGATTAATACTTCATTTTTTTATCATGGCGGAAAAACCATGGCAATATCGACATTTTTAATTTTAGAGGAACTTTAGTCTCTATATCCATGATATATGGTTATCTTTGCACACCCGCAAAACCAATGCCAACTTTTAAAGTGTGGGTCAACTCATGCATTTTCGACACATTTTCTATAGTTACGACAAGGTTCTTGGTGATTGATTGAGCGTGGATTGAGCCCGGATTTCTTTATCAACCATATGCAAAACTAGAGAGATCAGTCATACTTTGCTTCTTCAATGGGTGACTCAACCGAAAAAAGAAGATCGACCAACTTTTAGAGGACAATATGGAACCTGTGGGAAATGACATACCTTCACTTTCCCTTGAAGAAGATGTTGCTATCACAACTTTGGTTGGAATGCATGGAAATGAAAATTTAGATCAATGGGAGGAATTTGTGAACAATGATATGGATCATTCACCAACGAGTGATGAAGACCTAATTCATGCTAAATATTCTTTTGATGGTAGATTTGTTTTTTATTTATTTGATAAAATGGTACATTCCGAAGAACAATCTACCTTGTGGGAGGATTCCTTCAAAGCTAGCGATGAATTGTGCAGAACTAAGGATGTCCAAATTCTTGATTTGGTACATCATGTTGCAGGTTTAGAGAAAAGAATTGTGGAAAATGAAAAAATAATTGGCCGAAAGGATCAACTTATTAAGGCTCAATATTCTAAATTTACCATAGTTCTAGCAGAATCTATTTATGACCTTGACAGACTGAAAGACATGTATCAGGCTCAAAAGAAAAAAGATGAGGAAACTATAGGGAGACTTGAAAATGAGCTGAAACATAGGCCTGAAGTTTTGAGCATGCCACCAATGAAGACTGTATTTCGTAAGGAAGTAGAACTTCAACAAGAATTGAAGCATAAAGAAACATTTATTGTAGGTTTGAAGGTTGAGTTTCAAAGGTCATTGAGAGAAATGATCATTAAACAACAAAATGAGACTGCAAAATATGAAGCAAGATTGGAATATTGAATAAAACAATTAAAAACAAAAATGAGTTGCTACAAAACAAGAGAATTGAAAGGATTTCAGCAACTCTCAAGGCTAAAAGTGTTGGAAGAGGAAAAAACTCGACAGTCAAGGGTAAACAATTCTACACACCAGAAGAATCAACAGTCAAGGGTAAATATGTTTTCACACTAGAAGAATCAATAGTCAAGGGTAAACACAAGTATTCACACCAGAAGAATCAACAGTCAAGGGTAGAAGGGTCAGCACAACAAAAGAATCCAAAGTGGAGGGTAAAAAGGCCATCACACCAAAAAAAATTAGCAGTACAAAACTAGGTGATGTAACTATGGAGAGCTTACTCCAGTTTCAGAAGTCCTTGCAACAATGAGAGAATACCTTGAATGAATATGCTTCAACAATTAATGTTGTAGAGTTTACATTTGGCTCATCAGATCTAACATTGAAGAAGAAGATAGAGGAGAAGGAGGCTGAAATTAGAGACCTTCACAAAAAAATATTGAAGAAGGGAAAAGCACTACATTTGGGATGTGATAGTGAGATACAATATTTGAAATCCCAAATTAAAGCTTTGCAGAATAAACCTATGGCATAAGCAATTTTGTATACTCCATCTGATAGTGATTTGAAAGCACAAGAGCTTGAGAAGGAGGTACAATATGTCAAGAGAAAATTAAATGCATTTCAATCTGACCTAAAGTGGACAAAGGATGATCTTAAATGAAAGGAAGACGAGCACTCAAATCAGAAAAATAATAATGTAGAGATGTTGAAGAAATGCCTAGAAGAAAAAGATAGATTGCATACAAAAGTGATAAATCTTGCAAACATCAAAGTGAAATACCAAGAAAAACAATTAAAACATATGGCCGATGAAGCTTCTGTAGAACTGGAGGGTTCTGGAAAAGGCAAGAGAAGCTATAGCAAATTTTCTTATTCTAAAAAGGAGGAATTGCAAAAGCCTCCCAAGCAGCCTAGATTTCTAAAATAATATGGTGTACATTTGATGTCTATGTACATACTAATATTGTTGTAATATAAATTGTCAGTATTTCTTGGAAATGCATATATTTTGATATAGTTAATGTGTTTCTAATGTGTAATACAAGTGTAATGTGTAATCCATATGTGCATTTTTCCTATATTTAAGAGAGTTTAATGTGCAACCCATACTAAGAAGTGTGTATGAAACTACAAATGATGAAATATATTCTTCGTAATCTATTCTACAAATGAATTGACATATGAAATATTCTTGAAATATATTCTACAAATGAATTGACAGATCATCATTTCATGCTATATTGAATAAATTACACTATAACATAGACATACCAACCTTTTCTACAAACTCTTGTACTCATTTCTGTAAATTGTAAGATCTGCAATAAAACCCAAGTCATCCAAAACAAAAATTGATAGTATTTTCCAATTTTTCATGGCCAAAACTAAAAATGCACACCAATTCCAATCGAAGTACACTGTAGGTATGAAATTTGGAAGTTTGCATACAGAAACCTAATTAGACTAGTATAGTTTTAGATTTAGACATAAATTAAACTTCTATTGTGAAATAAGAATGCATCCAACATTTGAAATGAGAACAGAACAACTGTAAATGTTGGTTTCTTGTTGACAAGCATCATAGTTTGGAAACCAATCTCATGGCTCTACAAGTTTGTATCATCTATTTGTTTTTTATTATAATATAAAACATCATCATTTGTTGTAGAAATTAATAAATGAGATCATAACATATATAATACATTCCAAGGAAAAAAAAGAGATAATACAAAAATATAACCAGATCGATACTCAATTTTTTTTTAAAAGGTGCCCAAAAGAATTTTTTATTATATTATGCTTTCATTACAGAGCAAATAACTCCTTCAATAACAATTGTCCCTAATACCTATTAAATTCTATTTATAGACCTCAGGGTCGGATTGACCATGTTACAAGTGGATTTCATTTGAGTGAAACCAAAATGTCGATTCACCCACGAGCCAACCCATCCTCTGATGTACTTTCTTGGCTTCAAACGAAGATACCAACTACTGTGGAACAAGGAAAACACAACAGTGTAATACAAGGGGTTAAACAGGGCTGAAGTGAACATGTTTCAACACCAGGGGTAGAAAGGGAGTAAAGGAGGAAGTTGCATTCCATTTATCTGGATGGGAGATGCAAGCAGAGAAGAATTATAATAGAGATGCATAGTGTGTGAGAGGTATCTAAGGAGAAAAGGAAATTACCAATGAAAGAAGAAATTGGTAAGGAAGAGAGAAATTCCACAGAAAAATATGGCTCAGCAGAAAACAACATGCAATATTCATCTGGTGTGGACAAATTAAAAGCTGAAATTGAAGAAATCAATCCTATTATGCCACCGAGAGGGAATGGTTGGGTTGTTGAAGAGGGACAGGGTGCTGAGTCAGTGCAGGAAATACTTCACTGAGTGATGGGAATGGAGTTTCAAACGAACATAAAAACAATAAGATGGAATGGAACTTCCAATGAAATCCATTGAACCCGGATGAGACTATCTCCAATTCTTTCCAATTCTACCCATTTCACTCATACTATCAATGAACTCAAATTTTTGCACCTCTGTGTCCATACTGAACAAAAATTAACAAACATAGAGAATGGATTGAATACTGCATAGCCTACCGATAACAGTGGCCCCTATTTATCAATCTTACATAAGAAGAAACATGAATGGTAATTGATTGCAACTACTAGGAAGGAATCCATGCGGTCAGGACAAATTTGGATATGTGTACTATGTTGGCCCTTGGAATAATTGAAAGGTGGGGAAAAAAGGTTAATCATGATGAAATGTTGAGTTCACTTCTGGGTGATGCAATCATTCTCAATGCCGTCAGAATATGACTCGATTCAGGTTCATCGAATAATAGAATTTGATGGTTTGTTAACTGGCGTATTTGACACTCAGTTAAAGTTTAGAATATGATGGGTAGGGAAAAGCAAAAACTTCCATTTACAGGTTTATACGATTATATGACATACTTTTACACTCAATACATTCAGCATGTGTATGACAGGTTGAGGTACGGGAAAATGAAATCAGGCATGTGCGTGGATTTTACTAAAGCAAGTCAATTTTGGATTGCTTTACTCAAATGCATGCCCAACATGAAAAAAATGTGGTTAGGGAAATTATACCTGCAAAAACATGCAAAAACTGTTGTTTAGGGAAATTACACCAAGACTAGGAAAAAATAAAAAATTGTCCAAGTATGGAATTATTGGTAAAATTTGCCTAACTGGCCTTAGGGAAATTCCCACCATAGCTCATAGGATGATAATAAAAATATTATGAGAGTGTAGATCTCTATATTCTTGTATGGTGCATCCAACCATATAATTATCTTGACCAAAAAGTATTTCAATGCGAAGATATCAATCTGCCAAAAGTGCCTCTCAGTCATATTTGCACTGCTCCAGAAAAATGCCCACTGAGGAGAGAGAAAGAAGCTCCAGAATATGAAAGTGGTCTTGATGGATTCACCTTGTTGGCCTCTACCCATTGCGAATCTCACTTGCCAAGTTTGAAGGAAAAATGAAATGACCTTGGTGACCTAGGGTTTAAAGAGAACTAGTTAAGTGTTAGACAAAGAGTTTGAGAGACCACTTGGAAATGCTCGCAAGGGGTTGTTCCATTGATGATAAAAATCATCAGATTATATGGTTTTGTTTATTGTTGAAATGGATATCTATCCATTCTCTTGGTTTTTCTTATGGTGACCAGATAAGGAAAATATCAACCTCGCAAAATAGAAGAAAAATATTATTTTGCATACTAAAGACAGAAAAAATGGCTAAGTGTTGTAAAGGGGCTAAGTGATGCCCGCATTAAGGTTGATGCCCACACTAAGGATGATGAACACATGGCATGGCATGGAATATATGACGATGTGGCATGAAGCTGAAACCATTGTTGCATTATGACATTGTTCTGGAGAAATACGACAAATTAGTGAAAATCCAGAAATTGGCTAAGTGCTGGAATATTGTTCCAAGTAGCCTTAAGAGGATCCCCACCAGAAATGGTTTGTTGAAGAAAATTCCCGCACCACATGGGGATATTGTAGGTTATTGTTTTTTCTACTCAACCATGGTCTCAGTTTTTCCAATGAGACCATGAATAACAATTTATGGACCTGCCAAAACTATGGTTTAGGGAAATTAGACCAAGCCCATGAGAAGATAAAAAATTGTCCAAGTATGGAATTATTGGTAAAATATGCCTAACTAGCCTTAGGGAAATGCCCACCACATCTCATAGGATGATGATAAAAATATTATGAGAGTGTATATCTCCAGATACTTGTATGGTGCATCCAACCATATAATTATCCTGACCAAAAAGTCTTTCAGGAAGAAGATATCAATCTGCCAAAAGTGCTTTTTAGCCATATTTTCACTGCTCAAGAAAAATGCTCGCCGAGGAGAGAGAAAGAAGCTGCAAAAGATGAAAGTGCGTTTTCTGGATTCACCTTATTGAACTATACCCATTGGGAATCTCACTTGTGAATTTTGAAGGAAAAATTAAATCACCTTGGTGACCTAGGGTTTGAAGAGAACTGGTTAAGTGTTAGAAAAAGTGTTTGAGAGACCACTTGGAAATGCTTGCAAGGGGGTGTTCCATTGATGATAAAAATCATCAGATGATATGGTCCTGTTCATTGTTGAAATGAATATCTATCCATTCTCTTGGTTTTTCTTATGGTGACCGGATAAGGAAAATATCAACCTGGAAAAATAGAAGAAAAGTCTTATTTTGTACACTAAAGACAGAAAAAATGGCCAAGTTTTGTAAAGGGGATAAGTGATGCCCGCATTAATGTTGATGCCCTCACAAAGGATGATGCACGCATGGCATGGAATGGCATATATGACGATGTGGCATGAAGTTGAAATCATTGTTGCATTATGACATCGTTCTAGAGAAATACGACAAATTAGTGAAAATCAGGAAATTGGCTAAGTGCGAGAATATTGGTCCAAGTATCCTTAAGAGGATGCCTGCCACAGATGGCTTGTTGAATAAAATGTCTACACCACATGGGGATATTGTAGGCTGTTGTTTTTTCTACTCAACCATAGTCTCATTTTTTCCAAAGAGACCCTAAAAAACAATTTATGGACCTGCTAAAACTGTGGTTTAGGGAAATTAGACCAAGCCTAGGAGAAGATAAAAAATTGTCCAAGTATGGAATTATTGGTAAAATATGCCTATCTAGCCTCATGGAAATGCCCAGCACAGCTCAGAGGATGACGATAAAAATATTATGAGTGTATATCACTAGAGACTTGTATGGTTCATCCAACCATTTAATTAGCCTGACCAAAAAGTCTTTCAGGAAGAAGATATCAATTTGCCAAAAGTTCCTCTCAACCATATTTGCACTGTTCCAGAAAAATTCGCACCAAGGAGAGAGGAATAAGCTACAGAATATGAAAGTGTGTTTTCTGGATTCACCTTGTTGAACTATACCCATTGGGAATCTCACTTGCCAAGTTTGAAGGAAACATGAAATCACCTTATTGACCTAGGGTTTGAAGAAAACTGGTTAAGTGTTAGACAAAGTGTTTGAGAGACCACTTGGAAATGCTTGCAAGGGGGTGTTCCATTGATGATAAAAATCATCATATGATATGGTCATGTTCATTGTTGAAATGGATATCTAGGAATGCTCTTGGTTTTTCTTATGGTGACCAGATAAGGAAAATATCAACCTGGAAAAATAGAAGAAAAATCTTGTTCTGCACACTAAAGACACAAAAAATGGTTGTGTTGTAAAGGGGCTAAGTGATGCCCACATTAATTTTGATGCATGCACTAAGGATGATGCCCGCATGGCATGGCATGGAATAGATGACTATGTGGCATGAAGTTGAAATCATTGTTGCATTATCACATCGTTCTGGAGAAATACGACAAATTATTGAAAATCAGAAAATTATCCAAGTGTGGGAATATTGGTCCAAGTAGTTTTGAGAGGATGCCCGCCACAAATGGTTTGTTGAAGAAAATGTCCGCAGGATATTGTAGGATATTGTTTTTTCTACTCAACCATTGTCTCAGTTTGTCCAAAGAGACACTGAAGAATAATATATGGACCTTCCAAAACTGTGGTTTAGGAAAATTAGGCCAAGTCTAGGAGAAGATCAAAAATTGTCCAAGTATGAATTATTGGTAAAATATTCCTGATAGGCCTTAGGGAAATGCCTGCCACATATCATGGGTCGATGATAAAAATATTATGAGAGTGTAGATCTCTAGAAACTTGTATGGTGCATCCAACCATATAATTAGCGTACCCAAAAAGTCTTTCAGGAAGAATATATCAATCTACCAAAAGTGCCTCTCAGCCATATTTTCACTGCTCTAGAAAAACGCCCGCCTAGGAGAGAGAAATAAGCTACAGAAGATGAAAGTGGTTTTCCTAGAATCACCTTGTTGAACTATACCCATTGGGAATATCACTTGCCAAATTTGAAGGAAAAATGAAATTACCTTGGTGACCTAGAGTTTGAAGAGAACTGCTCAAGTGTTAGACAAAAAATTTGAAAGACCACTTCGAAATGACCGAAAGGGGGTGCTCCTTTAATGATAAAATTGATCAGATGATATGGTATTGTTCATTGTTGAAATGGATATCTATCCATGCTCTTGGTTTTTCTTATGGTGACCAGATAAGGAGTACCTCTAAGTACCAACTTTATGCATGACCTGTGAGGCATTATGAGGCAAGGGAGTTTGTGGAGCAAAGTGCTAGGTAGGGGTATTTCACTCTCCTAGATGCAAAGTTCCTAAAGAAAAGAAACCAAACAAAAAATGAACGAAAGGTGAGAAGGGTGGGCTTCAAAATCTACCTAAACAATGGGTTGGGGTACCATACATTTGCACCAGATGATGCGCTTGAGAAAACAAGTTTGGACTCTCTCAGTCCAAGCCCAGCCACTATGCAATAAACTCAATCCCAATCTTTGAACTATAAAGGATCATAGATTGATAACTGTCTCCAAGAGGTGAATCTCGAACGAGATGTCTTGAAACTAGTTATGGAAATGTTATCTCTCAAGGAGGGCATGGTAAAATAGGGTCCCACAATCTGGACTCCCAAATAGGTGTTCGTTATCGTGATCTCATAAGTGATTGAAATTATCTACTTCTAGATATACACAAAATTCCAATACAAATAGAAGTGAATGGTAAATTGTAATTTGACATCATCTTAGAGATTGGGATCATTGCTCAATGCATGGGCCTTGCTTGAAACTTAAAAACCTCAGAATATTGGCTTAAAGCAATAACCTTTTTCTTAAAATGAGAAAAAAATTGAACTTTTCCATCGATTTCCAATTGAGATCTTTTACCTTGATAAGGTACTTAGGGAATGAGCTCTCAATTCATGCAATTCCACATTGCAATAAATGAATTATATACACGTTCTACTCTGCGGCGTCTATTTTCCAAGTTTATCCCATTAGGATTGAGAATAATGAAAAGTATAAAAGCTAACCCATAAGCTAGAGCCAAACCAATAACTAATTCTCCATTGATTTACGCTTATAGCCATAATGATACAAAATATGAAAACAAGATTTCTAAAAAGCAAAAATAATAAATGTGCCCACAAATTAACTAATGAACCTTTAAAGGCCTGCTCTTAATTTTGAACTACAACAGCTTTAATGATAATATTTGTTGATTATTCATGTAGAACTCAAAGCATCTTTATGACCATTTCGCATATTAAGAATAAAATGATTAAATATCTATATTTATGTACAAACAGAGAGAGTACAATTCACAAAAACAGGTTCATCGTTACAAACCTTAACATAGTCAAAATTTGCATTGACACATAAAGCAAGATTGCCAGGAAGAGTCCATGGAGTAGTGGTCCATGCTACCAGGGCTCCACCAATCGACTCATGTTTCAATGGAAAAGACACCATTATTGCAGGATCTGGCACATCCTACAAAAAGTAAAAAATCAATTAAAGAGACTTTGTCAAAGTTATAATTTTAAGCAATTCATCATAGATATTTACTCTAGGCATAACACATACTGTAGATGTAGAAAATCAATCAATTTATTAAAATTTATAACACACCTTGTAATTCATTCCAACTTCAAAATTTGACAGAGGATTCGTGCAGCTTGTGTTGTATGGCATTACCCGTGGTGAGAGAATACATGTCAAAATGTCATAGGCCTCATGTTGAGTACATCATTTTAAAAACTTGTCTTGATTCTCCTGAAAGAGCTATAAAGAATTTCAATCAAGAAATAAATAGGGGGGATTTATAAAGATAACCACTTGGCCAACTATGTGTGCACATGACATGATTCCATTAGCATTGAAAACTCTGGTCAACAAAATTTTAGTGCTTTTTTGGAACATGTGTTCTTCACCTGCTTAAAAAAGAACCATGGCTGGTATAGCCCTTATTGATTAGGAATCAACTACAAATACTTGTGCAAACAAATCATGCATGCTCAACACTGGAACAGACTAGAATTTTCCCTACTTGTAAAGGACAAACAATAGTGTTCGCATCAAACCTATAAACATATTTGATGGTTCACTTTGGAATCATGAAGAAACACGATTCATATTTCACAACTATTTATGTAAATCCGACTATGATAGCAACTATCTCAAAAAAAGTTCAATACATATCCACTAACCCTTTGCAAGCACATGAAAATTTTCACATGTGTAATTAACTTCTCAATGCTTGTTATTTTTTCATCATTTTCATTAGTGGCACAAAAGATGACAAATCCTAAATAAATTGAATCCAACAAAATTAATATTCCACTGACAATGAGTAAAACAACCTTCAATATTAGCTGGGACTACAAAACACCCTCAGTTTCTTAGATTCTAGTTTTCAAATTTTCCTATGCATCCCATTGTATTATTGTACATTCTAAATTTATGCTTATCTTTCTAACACCCTTTCATACATAAATTCATCTACAGGACCTAACTATTCTTTCAGAATAAAATATCAAATTTCATTACAATTTAAACAAAACATAATTATCATAAATATTGGGTTTTTAAGATTTGTTAATATGACTGAAAAACTCAGATATTAAAATGGCTTCCAATTGAAAAAAATAATAATAACTTAATGATTAATATCATGAAATCTCGTTATACCAAATTAATTGGGACTACAAAGCTACCATGTTCCAGGACTCTACTTTTCAAGTTTTTCTATGCCTCAGATTGTAACATTGTACAGGTTATGTTTGTGTTAATCATTTTGATGTCTTTGGAGACTTATCTTGGCCTATAGAACTTATTCTCTCAGAATCACATATTGAATTCAATGAAAATCTAAAGAAAAAACTAATAAAAAATGTTGATTTCTCAATAGTTCAGTTCTGTGATTGAGAAGCTCAAATATGAAATTAGCTTACAATTTAATTGACACGAACAATCGCTATTATTGAAAAGTATTAATAAACATCATATTGTAATATTGTAAGTTTATGTTCATGTTTAACCTTCTAACATCTGTAGAGATGAGATAATTTTATTAAGGACCAACAAATGACCGCAAAAGGTAGGTCAATGAGACTAGAGTATAATCTCTGGAATATAAAGTGGAAGTGCAAAAGCAACTCCTAAAACTAAGTTAACATCAATAGATAAGATAAGATAATTTTTTATTAATGTTGAATGAAAAAATCTAAGATATGCATAACAAACCATAAATTTTTTTTAAGAGAACTAATTCAAGAAAGAGATGACCTACAACATAAGAAGAAGAAATGAGTAAAAATGTGAAAATTTCATCCCAATGTGAATGTGTCAAGTCGTGCCATGGAAAGGAGACTTTCAGTTTATATAGAAGTTAAGGATGAGGAATTTGTGGCTCAAAGTCATCTTTTTCCAATTAGGGCCAAGCCAACATCCCCTGTAGCAGCTTACCGAGATCTAAAGCTAAACAAAGAAGGCTAAACAACATTTACCTAGGGAAGGAAGGTGAAGTTAACGAGAAAGGAAAATGCCTATTAAGTAGGAGACTGAGGAGATATCACCTACCTCTTGATTGCACAAGACTCATGCATGCTGGATGTGTAACGCACAAAAAAAACATATTTTTCACTACTCTCATTCTCATTGTGAGGACCCTGCAGCAAATAATTAATCAAAATACACGATATAACAGCATAACTCAAAATCACTTTTATATTAATCGCAGGCCACTTCGAGGGAGCAACCTCCTTTGAGCAAGCTCAATACAAAATAACTTCACAGTGCCTTCCTTGGCCTCAACACACACTTATATACTAAAAATAGGCGCCAATACTATGGGTCAAAACCATGGGCCAATATAAACTATGGATCAACAAATACTATAGGCGGCTTACAAAGCATATGCGTCCAACAACAATAACACAAACTATGGATCAACAATTACTATGGGACGACTTACAAAGAATATGCGTCCAACAACAATATACTAACACGGTAAAGAGAAGGATTGACATGGGTTCCTAACATCCCCTCCCCCTTAGAAAAATATTTGTCCTCAAAGCTTTAGATGTGGAAATTGGCACTGAATCTGAAGGAGTGGTTCCCACATAGCATCCTCGGGTTGCATTCCATGCCATTGAATTAAGACCTCTGTGATAGAGTGAGAGCGAAGCTGACGAGTGCACTTATTGAGGACAGCCTCCGGATCCAAAAATATGGATCCTTCATTATCCATTTCTGGTAAAATAGTTTGGCCTTTGATGTTGGTGCCAAGAAATTTCTTCAGACAAGAGACATGAAATACTGGATGAATGCGGGAAGAAGGCGGAAGTTCCAATTTATAAGCAACAGACCCAATCTTCTGAAGAATCCTATATGGCCCATAGAACTTTGGAGCAAGCTTATGAGGCCCTTTGAGTTTTAGGGAGGATTGCTTGTAAGGCTGGAGACGAAGAAAAACCATATCACCGGCTTCAAAAGTGCGCTCAAAACGGTGCCGATTAGCTTGTTGCTTCATGCGATTTCTTGCCATGTGAATATTTTCATGCAAAATGCGAAGAACCTCATCCCGGTTTCAAAGGACCGCGTCAACTGCCTTAACTGGAGAACTGCTGGGGGTGTAAGGAAGAAGAACTGGCGGTGCCTGACCATAAACTACTTCACATGGAGTCATTTTAGAGGCAGTGTGGCAAGAGGTATTGTACCACCATTCAGCGAGAGGGAGCCACTTTTCCCACTGATGTTGTTGCTCAAAGGAGAAGCAACGAAGATAAGTTTCCAAGTATTTATTGATAATTTCAATATGACCATCTGTTTGGGGGTGATAACCTGAACTCATCTTCAGTTTGGTGCCAGTGTGGTGAAAGAGTTCGGTCTAAAAATGACTGGTGAAAGTCGCATCACGATCCGAGACAATGGAAGAATGCATTCCATGAAGACGAAAGATCTGGTCCAGGAAAATTTGAGCAACGGAGGAGGCTGTATAGGGATGGCTGAGAGCACAAAAATGACTATATTTGGAGAGGTGATCAACGACAACCAAAATCATAGTCTTCCCTCTAGATTTAGGGAGCCCTTCAATGAAATCCATAGAAATATCTGTCCATATCCGGGTAGGTATGGGAAAGGGGTCGAGTGATCCCGGAAGGGGTGTTGTTTCACCCTTATTGCACTAGCAGGTATCACATTCAGCCATCATCTCTTGAATTGTCCTTTTCATGCCCTTCCAAAAGAAGTTGCACCATGCCCGTTCATACGTTTTGAGAAAACTAGAGTGCCCAGCTGACAGAGAAGCATGGAGTTCATAGAAGATAGCTTGTTGAAGAGCTGTGTTCTGGGGACGCACCAGACGACCCTTGTATCTCAGTGAAGCACCATCCCAAGAGTAATGTGGGATAGAAGAAGGGTTGTTGTCCAAGCGTTGGATGATTTGAGATAATGAAGAGTCATTGACATAACCCTATTGAACCGATTGCAACCAATTTGGAACAGGCATAGAAATCGTGGAAAGAGAACCTTGGTTATCAAATGTGCGAGAAAGGGCATCCGCCACAATATTGTCCTTACCCTTCTTATAAGTGATGTCATAGTCATAACCCATGAGTTTTCTAACCCATTTCTGTTGTGCTGGGGAGGATACACGCTGTTATAGGAAATATTTTAGACTCTGGTGATCAGTCTTGATGCAGAAATGATTCCCTAAGAGGTAGGGTCGCCATTTTTGTACTGCATGCAAAATAGCCATCATTTCCTTCTCATATGTAGAGGCAGCTAAATTCTTGCTGGAAAGGGATTTGCTATTGAATGCAATGGGGTGTTCATCTTGAAGGAGAACAGCACCAAGTCCATTGCCGCAAGCATCACTCTCAATAGTGAAGGGCTTGGAAAAATCGGGCATAACTAGAACAGGTGTAGTACACATAGCTTGTTTCAGCTTGTCAAATGCACACTCAGTAACATGTGTCCAAGTAAAAGCATCCTTTTTCAACAGAGCAGTTAATGGAGCTGCAATCTTCCCATAATCCTTGACAAACTTGTGGTAGTAGCCAGTCAACCCCAAAAAACCTTGAAGGCTCTTGAGTGTCTTAGGAGGTGGCCAATTGTTCATGGCAGCGATTTTGGCAGGATCCACATGAACCCCTTGTGCTAAGATAATGTGCCTGAGATACTCAACTTCCTTTTGGAAAAAAACACATTTATAATTTTTGGCATGGAGATGATGATCAGAGAAAAGTTGCATTACAAGAGCCAGATGCTGGAGATGTTCAGCCCATGTTTTACTGTAGATGAGGATATCATCAAAAAATACCAAAATGAATTTCCGCAAATAGGGTCGGAATATTTTATTCATCAAGGCCTAGAATGTGGAAGGAGCATTAGTGAGACCAAAGGGCATGACCAAGAACTCATAGTGGCCATCATGTGTGCGGAAAGCTGTTTTAGGGATATCATCCTCATGAACCCGAATTTGATGATACCCAGAGCGAAGATCCAACTTGCAGAAAAATTGAGCACCGTGAAGCTCATCAAGAAGCTCATCAACAATAGGAATTGGAAACTTATCCTTGATGGTGAGGTGATTAAGTGCTCGGAAGTCAATGTAGAGGCACCATGACCCATCTTTTTTACGGACAAGAAGAACTGGTGAAGAAAAGGAACTTGTGCTTGGGAGAATAATACCTTGCTTCAGTAAGTCCCTAACGAGGAGTTCAATCTCTGTTTTTTGGTGAAATGGGTAGCGATAGGGCCTAATGTTGGGAGGAATGCTTCCAGGAAGGAGCTGAATACTATGGTCCTCTGGTCGTGAAGGTGGAAGTCCCACTGGTTCAGCAAAAACACCTGTATATCGATCCAAAATTTGTTGGAGATCCAAAGGAGTAGTGGGGGCCGCTGATGGTTCCGTTTGAATGGAATGGAGGTGAGCGATGACACCATGGGAACGCTTCTTAAGGATTTTTTCCATGCGATGTGAACTGATGATGCTGAGAGACCTTGGTTGTAATCCTTTCAATGTTTGTTTGTGTCCATTGGGGGAGAACTGCATCCAAAGTTCAACAAAATCCCATAATATGGGGCCAAGTGTGCGCAGCCATTGAGCGCCGAAAACCACATCACATCCGCCTAAGGTCAAGGAAAACATGTTAGAGCAGAGGTTATAATCTCCCATAGAGATACGCACATTACAACACTTACCTTTGCAAGGTAAGGTGCCCCCATTGGCAACCATGACTTCAAAGTTGGAGGAAGGATGGATTAAACAATCAGCTTGTTTGGCAATCCGAGGGTCAATGAAATTATGAGTGCTTCCAGAATCAATGAGTATTGTAAGAGGAAGCTTCTTGAAGTAATTGTGTACCCGCATTGTTTGGGGGGCAGTGACTCCAGCGAAAGCATGGAGGGATATCTCGGGCTGGTCGTCCTGAGATGGAGGGTTAGTAGGCGGCTCCTGAATGTCAACCGGAGCATCCATTGTATCGGGAGATTCTTCACCAATTTCAGAGGCAGGTGGAGAATCCACATCCAAGAGATAGAGCTTTTGTTGAACACATCGATGTCCCCGAGTGAATTTCTCATCACAATTATAACAAATCCCTTTTTCTCTGCGTTCCTGCATCTCTGTTTCAGACAAATGCTTGATTGGAGGTGAGCGAGGAGCTGGCGGAATGGGAGGTCATTGAGAACCCATATTTTGGAAGGGAACAAAAGAGGATTTGGAGCGCTATTGGGTTGCCATCTTGTCTTCTGCCAACTTAGCCAACCCCAGGGATTCCATCATTGTGTTGGGACTGAACATTTTGACCTCAGAGCGAATTGCATCCTTTAGACCACTGATAAAACAACTCCGGTAGAAGTCATCAGGTAATCCTTCAGTGTGATTAGCTAGTTTCTCAAATTTAGTTTGATACTATTTCACAGTGCCAATTTGGCGAAGTTTAGTGAGAGCTCCTGTGAAGTCATCAAAAGCACTAGGAACAAATCGTTGCAAAAGGAGCTGGCAAAAATTAGGCCATTTTGGCTCTTCATGAGCCTTGATGTACCAATGATACCATTGAAGAGCTTCCTGTTCCAAATGAAAGGAGGCAAGTGGAACTTTGTTGACATCAAAAGTATTATGAAGACTGAAATACTGTTCTTCACGATAGATCCATCTAGTCGGATCAGTACAAAATCTAGCTTTGGACCGCGAAAATTGCTGGAAGAAGAGAACCCATTGTCTGATGAAGACTCGTACTGTCGTCTGGTGTTCATAGCTGAATGCTCAAGATGGAGA
>LPNX010491704.1:89851-106976 GCA_001517045.1 Pseudotsuga menziesii
TACAGAGGTGTGAGGGAAGTTTTAGGGAAATAGAGTTGAAACCAGGAAGGGATCTGCAACGGCGCGAAAGTGATAGGAAACAGTGGAATCTGCAATGGCGCGGAAGTGATCGGCAACAAATGGATCTGCAATGGCGCGGAACTGACCGGCAACAGTTCTGGACAGAGGAAATATGCGATTATGCAACTGAAAATAGATATGGAACCCAGGTATGTGCGGCTTCCTATTGGTTCAAGGGATTCACTTGGCCACCAATGCTGTCTGACGGCTTGCGTATTGGGGCAGTACCCCTCACTCCACGGCTCAGGTAAAACTGATACCCGCTTGTCCACAAACGATAGCTCTTGGTTTACCTCATAGGTGGGAACTAGTCAATCAGGTAGGGGTCATTGCCCTTTTCACTGGAAGGTCCTCTCAATGGGATAGCTACTTTGGGGTTCCTGTGGTACTCCTCACAATGAGTTTTAGGGATTATGCCCAAGTACTTCCCATAGTTAAGTGGATAGGGATTATTCCCAGATCTGAACCTGCAACAGAAGCGAAAAAAAAATTTGGGCAGAAATTTCACCCAACAAGCCCAAGAAAGTGCTCTGATACCAGATGTGAGGACCCTGCAGGAAATAATTAATCAAAATACATGATATAACAGCAGAACTCAAAATCACTTTTATATTAATCACAGGCCACTTCGAGGGGGAAACCTCCTTTGAGCAAGCTCAATACAAAATAACTTCACGGTGCCTTCCTTAGCCTCAACACACATTTATATACTAAAAATAGGCGCCAATACTATGGGTCAAAACCATGAGCCAATATAAACTATGGATCAACAAATACTACAGGCGGCTTACAAAGCACATGCGCCCAACAACAATAACACAAACTATGGATCAACAAATACTACAGGCGGCTTACAAAGCATATGCGCCCAACAACAATAACACAAACTATGGATCAACAATTACTATGAGATGACTTACAAAGCATATGTGTCCAACAACAATATACTAACATGGTAAAGAGAAGGATTGACATGGGTTCCTAACACTCATCAGGAGGAAAATTGTTATGCATATAGTAGGGCTCATATTGAGACACTATTACCAGCTCTACTACGTGATGGAACTTACTCATCTCCTCAAGGACACCTCAAATAGGTCATCTATATTGCATATATTTGAATTGCTCTTGTTTATTATGGGATATCCCCAGCCATATATAAACAACTTCAGTAAATGCCATTCTAACTAAATCATAATCTCATTTTTTCACGGGGGTAATTTCATTGGATCCATCGAAATCAAAGTTTTGAGAAAATCCAAATGTAAAATGGGAAGGTAGGAATAGGATGATAATAGGAACAACAATATGGCTCTCACTATGGCCTAACTCACCTGATAATCTCAGCTCAGCAGCTAAGCAGGTGCTAAATAATACATAGTGTAAAAGGGGATCTTGTGCTCACAATGGGAGATGGCCACTTACCCACCACATGGACTCTCATGTTGCTGGTAATGCCCAATGGATTTACCACATCAATAGTTTACTTTACTAGAAGGAATAATGAGAGGGGTTCACATAGCGGACCATAGCTAGCAGGAAGGAAGGAGAGTATGGATGAGATTCCATGGTGGATCATGTGGATCACATAGACTCTCATGCTGGAATGGTAACACCCAACATAGTGGTGCAAGGACCTCAAAGGATATCACCTCTGGAAATTGATTGGGACCACTAGTTAGTTGTGACAATGTGGCAACTGGATGGGAATATACACAGGCTTATTTAGCGGATTTATTCTGTAGTGCAGAAGAAGTAGTTCCATGAAAAAGGGTGCAACAAGAGCATCCCATTCAGGGGATTAAATTTCCTAAACCTCAATGGGGACTTAGTTTTGTTCTCCTTACTCTCTGCTATGGAATTGGGCCTGGGTACTAGGATGATCATCCCCTCAACAAACGAAAATGTGATTTCGATTTGGAATTTTCCTTTTTTATTTCCCATTGGACCACCACTAGTTGTGACAATATGATGGGATACACGGTATTTACAATTGGCTAGCAATCTAGCAATTACAACTGGGCACTTATGGTAGTGCTCATAAGGATATCACCTCAAGAGGGCTGAAGGAATCATGCCTAGGGACATGGGAAACTGAATCATGAATATCTCTTTATCCCCTTATCCTATAGAAAATTCACAAACTGGAACATTATATGACATACTGAACGGGTTTGAAACCCTCCTGATCATCCTATCTTGGAAGGAGTTCCCTCGGTCGTGGGAATACCAAATAGAGTCTGGTGTTCTTTCTTAGTTTGTTATAGCAGAATCTTATAGTAGTGGTGCAACCCATATGCGTTGTAGTGGAACCTCTACTATGGTTGTGGAACCCTAATTTTCATGGGGAAACTTTAAAATGGAAACTTCTGGGAATGATAAAAAATGCATGTTCCTCTTAGCTTCCAAGACAACATTATGAATAGTAACTTTCAGGAATGAACACAAATGCATGTTCCTCTCAGCTTCCAGGACAACATTATAAACATTATGAACAATCAATTTTGCCAGAGTCAGTCTTGTTTTGGTTCATATTTTGTTGTTTTGAATATGATAGCATTATCCAATATAGACACTTTGACTATATTGTCAATTGGTTCCAGTCCAAGTGATTGTGGAATGGAATGATATGTTGGGTTTCTATGATTGTGGAATGGAATGAAATATTGAGCTCTTGATGAGTATATTGTTACTGCAATAGTTTCAAAAAAGCACTTTGTGTATAGTAAAAAAAACATCCAGAATGACAGTAAGTATAGTAAGCTTATAAAGTTTCAAAATTGTCCTTTATTATATACATGTATAGACAAAATCATTATTATATACATGTATAGAAAAAATCATTGGCAATTGTATTAGATAGTAAAGAGATACATGAAAGTATATTCCACTGCACTATTTTTCCAATATGCAATTCATCCTTCCCCAGAGGATATTGATATAAAAAGAACCTTACTTTTCCAATCAAGATAAATAATTTTTTCTATGAATTATAAAAACAACCTCACTTTCCAAAAATAGCTTCCATTTTCAACTAATAATACACAAATGATGAGTACCTTGAAGCATTGGTATACCAAATCCTTGTTCCAAAGCTGCTCGAACATCCACCACACACTCTCCATGAACTGCAAATCGAGTGTCTTATAGTCATCCTTGAAATCGATCCACCATCCAACCTTGGTAATAATTCCCCCCCATTCCTTGCTATACCGCATAACGATACTAATATATTATTCATTATACTTTTCAATTCCCATGGCCAGGACATCATCTCTACTCTTAATGCCTAACTTGGTGTCAATTTCATACACGATAGGAAAGTTGTGGAAATCCCATCCAAACCTCCTAGTCACATGGTGTCCTCTTGTGGTCTGATAGTGGGTGACTATGTCCTTTATTGTGCCAGCCATAATATGACTGTAATGAGCCAGAATATTCATGTTTCCCTTCAGTTTTCTTTAGCTGGGTTTGGAAGGCATCAATGGATTCCCACATTTCAAGTATTTTCTCTTCTGCTTTGGAAAGTTGAAATGTTTTCCTTCACAAACTTCTTCCATGGTTTTGCTTTAGGGTTTTGCTTAGTAAAACCAAATTTTAGGGTTTTGCTTCTAACAAACTCCACTGGATAAATAATAGCCATAATAATGATAATACATCTCTTTCCATAGGAAATAAAAGCTCTAGAGATTCTGGAATAATAGAGATTTTAGGTTTTCAAGCCAAAATACTCGTGTAATGATGGTGATCTCGATGCAGTCCTGGTAGCCGACAAGGCTGCGTTCTTTTAGGGTTAATTGAAACACAACTTTGACACCTTCACCTACTGTAGATTCTTGATTCCTTTTTCTTGTGTCACTGAACAATAGCACGACTGATAAAAACCCTAACCTATGGGTTAGTAGCATGATAGATCAAAACACTAAATTATGGGTTAGTAGCAAGAAGGGAGAAAAATATTTCCACTTGGCCATGGATTTCTGTTTCATCGTGATCCTCTTCTTTGTGGATATAATCCTAATCCTCTTCTTTAGTTATAGGTGGGAAAATCTGGGAAAAAATTGATGGGATATACATTTTGAATAAATGCAAGCGCTAAGAGTGATTGATTCAAGCTCTCTGCTTTTTTATTTTCAAGATAAAATATATAAAATATTAAAAAAATTATAAGAAAGTAACATTTGCTTTTTTATTTTTAAGATAAGAGATATACAATATTAAAAAATTTATAAGAAAGTAATATTAAATTATATTAATTAAAAGTATAATTATTAAATATAAATATAAATATAAAATAGTAGTTAACTATTTCAATAATATTTATATTTTAAAAAAATATTTAGTATAAAAAGATAATTTATACATTTAACATAAAAATAATGCTATTAGATTTATATATTTTAAAATTAATTGTTACAAAATTTTAAAACGAGATAAAATGAAAAAAAAAGACAAGCACAAGGTTAAAAAACACAAAAACATAGACATTAGGTTATACTAAGAAGAAACTTATAATGTGAAAGAGAGGAAATCAAGAAACATATCAGCTAAAATTATTTTTCTATGACAAGTATCTAGGGAGGAGCTAGCCTTTTAATTATTTGTAGCAATAATGTAAGTGTCAACACATAGTCCATATTGAATAATGCCTTCTAGAGAGTGTCATGCATTGACAACGCCCTAGGTTTAATCTTGTGTGGCGTCAACCTACTCCTAGTAATGGTCATGATTGAAGAAAATGTAGGTTCACTCTTAAAATATAGGGCCAAAGAACTCATAGTATAAGGAAGGACACTAGTAATGTATTTATGAGTAAGTAGGTGTCATACATAAATGGCTCTTTTAAGCAAATTAATTGTCGTAAAACCTATTAATGTAGCACAATATGGAGCTTGTGTGGATTGGTGACTATTAATTAATGTCTTAACCACTTCCTCCCTATTCTTAGCCATTTCCATGCTTATTTAGAAGTGGTTAAACCTTGGATACCACATCATAGAGTTTATTAATGATGTGCACTAGTTTTGATTCTATTTTTGGCATGAAATGACAGATGTTAATTGCTCTTCCATCTTCAGTGTGGACCAATTCTTCATTGAAGACTTATGTTTGTAGGCATCAGCAAATCAACAACCCAAATAGCATGTCAAGCAAGCCCAAGGTATATTGATTAGTGATGCTCGCAATACTGATTTGGCTATTGAAATCTCTAAGAAAAAAGTGCAGGTACCTCTCATTGAACTTATGAAATTCCAGTCCAAAGAGTTTCAATAAAAAAGGTATTAGAGTTGAAAGAGACCAAGGAGATGTCAATTTTGTCAACTAATGTCAAGGTGCGAACCAAGGAGGAGGGAACGGTTCTCATTCTTCATTATATGTTACATTGTTGGTCAATGATCTAGTTTTTGCAACTCATTGTATATTTAGAACTTCCTACCTTCCTGGATTAAATAAATAATGTTAGCACTTTAGAGATCATGCCTAAGAACTGCCCTGTTTGATTTACTACTACCTACCTTATTATATGTTTGTGCTTTTGGGTCGGCACTATGACCAATCGTATCTTCCTACTTTCTTTTACTTATGTGCATCAGACTATCTTTTGCCTTGACGGATTTCAAATTAATTACCTCAAGCACATTGAAGGAAGACGCATGTCTATACAGCTTTTGGACTTCCTTCCTTCGTTGGGAATGAAAATATTGGGTTATTGCATAATTGTATGGTTTACTTAGTAGCCTCAAACAATGTGATTCCCCTCAATGTCATGAAGAAGCTTTTCCTACAAATATCCAGACCTTATCAAAGTATGTGTGCTATAGACTCGAGGAAAATCAAGGTCCATGTATTGATAAAAGACTTACAGGAAAGACTTGCTCCATAATTGGATGTTGTCTTTTTTATGGATAGTTGGTGTCATTGATGTGCCAGATCCAAGGGGCATGTTTCTCTCTAGGAAATGGGTAGAAAATTTAGGAGGAAGCATTCAGTTGGAAAAATTTATAAACCTGAATACTATGTTTATTGAGATCCGTATGCCCTTAATTACACATTTTTGCAAGATAAATAGTTAATCGCCACAAGGAGAGAATATTTACCTTCTAAGAGTGACAAACTAGTGATGAATTCCATAGATACCTCTTCTCACTTATGGTTAGTAGTTCCAAATAACAATTTTCATAACTAGAAATATCTGGTTAAATACGATATATTTGAGAGCCCATAAGGATAAAAACATAATGATGATAATGAATGTGATGGTTGATACAAATACTTGTGACATTTTAAATACCATTCAATGGTCACACAGTATGATAGGACACAACTATTTGAGACTTATCCTATTTATTATACACCAACACACACTTAATATGTATGATTTACGTTCATTAAATTTGCAGTGACATTATGTTGGAGAATACTAACATGAGGAACATTTTATGCCTTAATGTTTTGGAAAATTTCACATTCTTTTGTAAATTACTCAATACCAAATGCCATTATCAACCAACAAAAGTTGAGGAGACATTCCTATGAGTTTTGTGCAAACCCACATGACTCACCACGGGACATGTATATAATGAGATGAGTTCCAAACAAAAAATGATGGTATGTTAAAGGTTATGGAACAATTATTGGTATTACATGACTAGTGCCAATGCCAACAGGTGCTTGGTTCGAATAATGTTGGGTGAGGTGCACTAATCTACGCCAATGGGATTATTAGGGATTCCATCAAGGAATGTTGGGAAGCATCACGAATTTCCTTGCAAATTTACCATTGGAAAAAAAACACAAGGATGCATTACAGACAATACCTAGGAAATGCCAATTTTCTTTATACCAAACAAAATTAACCACCAAAAACTTGAATGTAGATGTTGAATATCTAAATTTCTACTTAAAATTTGTTAACATTCATCAAAGAAAACAAAAAATAAAAATACTAAGCATATATATTGTTGTCATCTCGATTAAAAAATAGATTTTAAACCTAGTTGATGGGACAAAGGGACTAAGAAAGAGAATTAAAAAAAAATACATTTATATCCCAAAGTTGATAAGAAAGAAATCAAATGGTATTGCTAAATACATGATATGTTATATCCCAGAAGTGGCTTAGACATCTGCAAGCTAAATACAAAAAAAAGGAAAAAAAGCATCTAATAAAGAGTTGCAGTTGAAAAAGTATAGTATATTTACTTGGTATTGGATGCTTCTTGCATCAAAGTCATCAACAAACAAGGGTTGTTCTAGAAATGGCAAGATTTATATAAGCATCGGCATTATATGTTTTATAAAGGTTAGTTTAAAATATAGACTTAACAACAATCATGATAGCATGCATAAGAAGCATTATAAAAAAATTTCAACAAGAATGTTGACTGCAACAATTTTACTTCACACCCCTTAGAAATAGTTATGCACCATTGACTAATCTGAATGAACATATTTTTAATGATAAGATTTGAAGTGATTTGCATCCATTTTCAAGGTGGACAAGTGTTGTGTCAGTCAACAGAGAAAGGTTGTCCAGGATGAGAGCATTCGGTGCACAACACAGAACACCTATTTCTTCTAGGAAACCATCAGTCAACTTTCTACATTGCAATTATCTAGTGATCAACAAACACCCTCTATAGCATAGGAATCAAACTAATGTAAGAACGAGATGTGCTCTGGAAGATATTACACTATCCAATTTATTTGAACTTAACTAATTTAAAATACTAAATAAATTGAACCACTTACGCACAGCCAAATAGAGAAATCTCTTTCAAGTCACAGCCTAGATAAGCAAGTAACTCACTAACAAACTCATCAGTAACACCTGCTATCCCTGCCACTGATAACACTTCTATTTTTTGCACTTTTTTAATGCAAGCAGAATCTTTAAGGCTTCTAGCTAATGGCATGAATCCATACATAATTCCTTAATTACTGGTGCCAAAATATCGCCATTAGGATTCATGTCATGTAATTTTTAAGGTCATTTATATGTCGTTACAATCATTTCAATGATAATAAGGTCGTTTAGATGTATCATGTCATTACAGAAATTTAGGTACCATTAGAATCAATTAGGATCCAAAAGTGATACCACATGCATAATCATCATTGACATCCATATCATCATCATCATCATACAATAAATCAACATCATTGTCATTTTTGTATTCATCATCAATATAATTGTTATAATAATGAGCAAGGAGGCCTACTACCTCACAATAATGGATGATATAGTATTATAATTATCAAATCATATCCATACGCTCCATAGTAATTATCATAATTCATCATTTTCATGTTGTTAGGGCTAATTATATGGCATTAGGGTCTATCAAATGTTGTTTGGGACACTCAAATGCCATTAGAGAAATTTAGGTGACATTAAGATAATTTACCCCTCATTAGGATTAATAAAGATACAAAAGTGTCATGATTACAATCACTTAGGTTCCACTATGATAAATCAATATCCAAAAGTGCTATCACATGAATCATGATCATTGACATTAATCTATCTGTAATTATATCGTATGTTTTCCGAACACAATTCCTAGCTCTAAACCTAGTGAAATTCTTAGCATGGTTCCCTTCGAAATTTCTGGCATTATTCCAGGCGTTATACCTGGCTCTATACTTGGCGCTATGTTGGATGTTTTCTAGGTGAAATTCTTGGCTCTATACTTCACGCTATGTTGGATGTTTTTCTTTCCAAAATTCATGCTACAATTCATGTCGCTAACCCTAGATTAATATATGGTGATATGTTATTTAGGACGTTTTTTTGGAGGCTATTTTGGGCATTATATGGGAAGTTTTTTTAGACGCTAATTGGGATGTTAATTGGGAAGATAATTGGGACAATAATTGGGACGATAATTGGGACAATAATTGGGACGTTAATTGGGATGTTAGTTAGCATCCACAATAGCGCCAACTTTTAAAACGGGATGCTAATTGGGATGCTAATTGGGACGCTACATGGGATGCTAATTGGGACACTAATTGGGATGCCAATTGGGATGCTAATTAGGGTCCAAAATAGCGCCAACTTTTAAATAGGGATGCAAATTATGCCATTAAAAGTGCCATCCCATGGAAAAGCGTCCACTTTGTCCAACAAATGATGAAAAATACACTAAAAGTGATAGTGAACACTAAAAAGGAAGCTAAAAGAGAGGCAAATCACAGGGTTTTGTTGTAGTGTCTTTTGATGTTTTTTTCTCTAAATTCATTAATTTATTTGCCCTTATTTGAAATTAAACCAAAATAAATTAATTTATGGCCAATGGAAACCAAAACCCCAATTAACTCATAAAAAACAAATCAATTTCACTATTTCCATATGCATATTCAGAAGCATCCTTGTGAATCCATACCAAAATTCACAAATATGCAAATTTTGTCAAACACGTTGCAAGTTTGCATAAGTAATTTACTTTCCCAATGTAAACTAAAACCCCAATTAACTCTTAAAAAACAAATGAACTTCACTATTTGCATATGTATAGTCACAAGCATCATTGTGAATCCAAACCAACATTAACAAATATGCAAAGTTTGTAAATTATATTGCAATCTTGCATACAACTAAAAAAAATCAAGTAGAATTCATATCTTCCCTAAAATACATAAACAAACATGGTAAATCCCTTGCCTCTATCCGAAATATCGAAGTTGGTCGTTGAAGAATATCAATAAACACCTTATAGTTTTGGTGAAACTTCCTAATCCAAGTGTTAAAATAGGGTATAGAAGCTTCCCATTCTTAACAAATATTTCCTCTCGACTGAAGGGTACTTTTTGTTTAAGGTCAAGACAACGAAGTTAAACAATAGGGTCTACGAACATGAAGATACATAGGTAGTTTGATGTGTTTGATTACATGGTAACTTACATACTATCATACATGATAGGATCCAGTGGAAACCTTGCAACCATAAAATCCACTATACACAATTGTGCATTTAAAGTCTCTCATGGGTATATAGAAAGAGGGAATAGAACTAAAATAACATCAAGTGGAATCCATACATGGCCCAAATTACATATAAACAAAGATCTGCTAAATATACTTTGGAGTCCATAAAAAATCAAGCTACAACAAATAATTATATATATAACAAAATCGCTTCCTATACTGGGATTTTATTCATCAATAGCACATTATGCCGCCTATTCTAGGGTCTATTCGTTGCCTCTACCCACACTTTGGGAGCTGGTCCTACAAGGTCATTAGTTAGCACCTCACAATTTCAATGAAACTTTATAATACAAGCCTTAAAATAAGCTAGAGGATCTTCACAATCAACATGTGCACATAAGACATTTTATGTACACATGCATATGGAAATTGGAATTAGTAATTGAATTTAGGACATAAATTTAAAATGAAATTTTTTTAAATGTTTATTCTTTACTGTAAAATTCAAGATCAATTTTTAAATTTACATAAAAGATTTAGTGTATGCTGTTATTTGTCGTACATTAGTTATACAGTTTTCAGTGCTTAGAGATGTCATTATATCATGTGTTTATATTTCTTATGATATTTTATTTGTATTTATGATTGCAATGGCTACTATGGATAACAATGTTGAGATATTAAGGGTTATTAGCCATCTCTGAGAGATTGGTTCTGCTTGGAGGGGTGGAGATGAGCTCTGCCACTCCTTGTCAGATTCATTGTTGACTATTATTGATACGATCACAACATCGAATGATGCTTTGTATAGCATCACATCGTACAGGGAGAGGAAAATACAACAATACACTGATGGGTTGAGCTATAATGAGGTAAAGAAGATGAAAATAACCAAAGAAGACATCTCTAAATTGTTTAGACTTCCTGGGATGAATGACATTCCAAAGAGCACCGTGCCACATATTTCTATTGAGTGGTGCACCTTTCCACCGATTAGAGACCATTGGATGGATAGGTGGTACATGGTTTTTGACATTCCTATGCACAACAATAGGGAAGTACTGTTGTACCTCCTCCGTAAGTTGTATGCAAAGTTTGTGATGGGGAAACATGTCAACTATTTTGACATGTTGGGATTCCAAGGAGTTGGTATGGGGATGCCCCAACACCGACCCAATTCTAGCCATAAAGATGCCAATCCATAGATACCTGCATCATGTGCCCAACTATCAAGGGAAGACATCCCTCCTACACATGATATGGTTTCCCAAACACAGGAGAAATTTCTGACTCTAGTTGATATGGTCTCTCAACACGTGACCACTATTGACCAGATGACGCCCTCTTCCTCTGCTGGGGTACAACATGAACTTCTGGTGGTAGAGGAACATCTATTGGTGGGGATAAACTGACATCCCATGTGCCTCAGAGAGAGCACACGTTTGCACAACATGTGGTCAATCCTGTTATGGTCTTGGACCTAGACATGGTACCTCTACGATGACTGGTGTTCAGGTAAGGACATTGTTAAAACTATATTATTGTTCAATTTTTAATTTTTTGATGCTGTATGTAACATATTAAAATATTTGTAATATATGCAATATTTACTCTTGTAGGAGATTGATGCCTCTCAGGGGGTAGTAATGCACCCGATGTGGTTGTACCCAAGGACCAAACAACCACCATTGAGGTAACATTTAAACATTTCTCATTGTGTTAATACATATCAGTTTGTTAATGCATGTGTTAGTCTTGATTAATTTGTTAAATTGTCTAATATTTACAATTTTTGAAGTTGCAGGAACCCCAGTTAGAACCTGATGCTGGAGACATTGATCTCAAAGAAATACTCCAAGGTGCAATTTACGATTACTTGAAGAATGTAAGTACATGGTTAATGACAGAATCTTGTTTGAATTATTTAAATTTATTATTGTACACTCCTTTATAGATTGCTAATATTTATAATTTTTTAACTTGCAGATGCTATCAGCATCTAAAGAGGGGCAATAAATTGCTGGAAGAGATCACTCTCATGGGGGAGATATGTTCCAAACAAGGTTAAGTATATTACAACATGTTAGTTTTTTAGTACATATAATTCCATCCATTCAAATCCATGTCTAACTATGGTAACACTTTATGGATGTAGACATCATTGAAAATCCTTCCACCACTTCTTTGGTTTGGATCTCCCCGTAGTCCAAATGTAGATAAGGGGGTTGTTTACACTATATGACCCTCTTCCTTGAAAATAGCAGTGTCCATGAGGATCAACCTACTCATCCCACGGTAATGTACACACTTCCAATGGCAGTTGCTGGTTAGCTTTGAATTCACTTCACAACTAGTTTTTCATAATGTTATTTTTGCATGTTTACAACATCAGAATGTAGATTCATCCATTCCAGACCTTAGTGGGGTTGTTGATGTTGTGGTCAATGTTTCACCTACAATAGGGATAAGTCACACTAAGGTACATCTACTTGAATATTTGTAATTGTATAGTTCATTTGTATTGTTTATGGACATGCACGATGTCTAACTATTTTATCATTTGGTGAATGTAGCCACACCCTAGTCCATTAGTGCACTCAACTAAGGTTTATTTTCAACCTACGGCTCCTCTTACTACTAAATAAACCCAGCCTCTTCCCCTAAAAATGGTTTTACCGGTGAGATGTTCATTTTTTACATAATTGATTAGTACTTTCTCATTCATGTACATGTTGATAATTGTTGACATAATTGACATAATTTTTTTTATTCACAGAGAAGCATTGCAGAGAGACTCTCTACAAGGAGGAGGACACCAGAGGCATCTATACCTCGAATGGATGCAGTGCGTCTTTTTTTTATGTACAATTGAGTCATATTTTAAATTTTCAAACTTTGTTATTGTTGGGCAGTACTAGTTCAGTTACCTGATCAAGAAATATTGTCATTGATATGCAGTCGCCAAAGATGCACAACGGTCATGGACAGAGGAAAAAAGCATCAAGGTTCGATAAAAACAAGAGAAAGTAAGAGTTTTGATGTGTTAGTCTAAAAAAAATATGTATTTTTCTGTACAATTCGGAGTTAGAGTATAGGGGTGCGGTCTAGAACATATGTACTTTTGTTTGCACATGTACATCAAAGATGTGTTTGATACATGTACATTGACAGGCCATATAAGGGCCTTCTATTTTTGTATTATAACTTTTATGATATAAAAAATATTTCATATCAAGGATCTTGAGATATTCATGGTTTAGTCTTTTAAGTGTGATTATACACGTGTGGCCAAGAATGTTTCTATGTGTAATGTTCCCAATTTTTTTATAGATTTTACGATTGCATGGAGATATCAGTTATAAATTTGAGAACAATGCACAATTACAATATTACATAATGAAAAAAATGTACATTTAAATTATTTTTTACCACGATCAAATTGCATATACAATGTTAAATTAACAACGTTAAATTGTATTCACAAAGATGGAACATACCTAATACACATAAGCACCAAGCACAACTAAGCAACTGAACCAACTAAGTGGAATACAAAAGCACTTTACCCACATAACAACCTAACAAAATTTTAAAGGATTCATGAAGTTGAGGGACATAAGTGATGCACCTTTGTGGTCTACATAAATGAAATTAGTGTTTGGCATGATGTCTTTAATCTAACAAATACATGGAATACACATCAAACCTAAAAGCATCTGAGTATTATAAGGTTGATTCAAAATAATGGTTATGATTATATTCTGCACATTATGTATATCCTGCACATTATTTTATCATTTCGTTAATGTACATGGCATTTGATGAATGGCCTTGAGGAACAACTTTGGAAGAGATGAAAATTATGTGTGATTTTACTATAGTTTAAATTGATTGGAGAAGTACTATTCTGAATCTTGTTTTATAAATTTATGTTTATGGAGTATTAATCGAAACATTCGTAGTGTGAAGATATATATTTTGTAATAATGGCGTAATAGGTTGGCCACTTGTTTCTAAACATAAACATGTTCCATTACATGGTTACTGACGTAATGGCATTGTCTCCTACATTTCATCGTACAAATTCTCACATCTCTTGCATGACCAAGCTAAATTAATATGGGAAACAACCTTCTTTCGAATTTCTAGTCTCACGAATGATATGAGATCCTAAGATCAATTCAGCTCCACATAGACATTTACAACTCCTTTCTCCTTGATTAAAAAACAAACAAAGAATATTTCTTGCTTGACAATGATGGGAAATAAGTCAAGTTCAACACCTCACAACAGGTAACAAAATTTTCAACATCTACACATGGAATAATATTTTGCAACAAGTATTTTTTCAAGAGGGGAATATCTACAATCACCTTCAAGCTGACATCTATGTGCAAAAATTTCACATTCACTCATTGAGCAAAACCCTACAGGCTTTCAGGGACACCTGTTGAATCCCTACCCGGGGCATAGAATGGAAACCATGCACCAAAATGGGATTCCGATGGGTCATGTAAATGTGTTAAGGCAAGTTCCATGTGGTAAATCTAGCCACATGTTCACATTCGAGGAATTTTCAAAGCTGGCCCCTATGTGTGAAAATTGGACATTCCCTTACTGAGCAAAACCCTAGTTTCCAAAATTGACCAAAAAAAAATCCCTTGTCCATAGACCCGGAGTAGAGGGCCACCCTTAGCACTATCCTGATGTCCTGAATCCAATGGAGTCGACGGTTCATCAATTTGAGCAACGGCCATCATTTTATTGCACATTGAATCCCACCTCCTACAGGATTTTAGGGACACCTGTTGAATCCCTGCTCGGGGCATAGAATGGAAACCATGCATAAAAATGGGCTTCTAGTAGGTCATGCAAGAATTTTTATGCATGTTCCATGTGGGAATGCTAGCCACACATTCACGGTCAAGAAATATGTGAATTTGACCCCTATCTGCAAATATTTGACATTCCCTTATTAAGTAAAATGCTAGTTTCCAAAATTGACCGAAAAAAATGATCCCTTTTCCATGGAACCAAAGAAGAGGGCCACCCCTATAAATATATATATTCCCTAAATCTAACAGATTTGATAGTTCATTGATATGAGAAATGACCATCATTTTATCGCACGTTCAATCCCACCTCCTACACGTTTTCAGGGACACTTGCTGAATCCCTACTCAAGGCATAGAATGGAAACCGTGCATCAAAATGGGCTTCCGTTAGGTCATACAATAATGTTTAGGAATTTTCCATGTGGGAATGCTAGCTACACGTTCATGGTTAAGAAATATGCAAAGTTGATCCCCATCTACAAAAAATTTACATTCCCTTACTGAGAAAAACCCTAGTTTCCAAAATTGACCAGAAAAATGATCCCTTATCCATGGAACCAAAGTTGAGGGACACCCCTAGCACTATACAAATGTCCTAAATCCAATGGAGTCGACGGTTCATCGATATGAGCAATGACCATCATTTTATCGCACATTGAATCCCACCTCCTACAGGCTTTCAGGGATAGCTGTTGAATCCCTACTTGGGGCATAGAATGGAAACCATGCATCAAAATGGGCTTTCGGTAGGTCATGCAAGCATTTTTATGCATGTTGCATGTGGGAATGCTAGCCACACATTCACAGTCAAGCAATATGTGAAGTTGACCCCCATCTGCACAAATTTGACATTCCCTTACTGAGTAAAACCCTAGTTTCCAAAATTGACCAAAAGAATGATCCCTTGTCCAGTGACCCAAAGTAGAGGTCCACCCCTAGCACTAGCCTGATGTCTTGAATCCAACTGAATCAACATTTCATCGATCTGAGAAACAACCATCATTTTATTGCATGTTCAATCCCACCTCCTACATGCTTTCAGAGACACCTATTGAATCCCTACTCATGGCATAGAATGAAAACTGTGCATCAAAATGAGCTTCTGGTAGGTCATGTAAGTGTGTTTAGGAATGTTCCATGTGGGAATGCTAGCCACACATTCACGGTCCAGTAATATGCGAAGTTGACCCCCATGTGCAAAAATTTCACATTCAGTTACTAAGCAAAACCCTAGTTTCCAAAATTGACCCAAAAAATGATCCCTTGTCCATGGACCCAAAGTACAGGGCCACCCATAGAAATATCCTGATGTCTTGAATCCAACGGAGTCAAAGGTTCTTCAATCCGAGCAACGAGCATCATTCTATCACACTTTGACTCCCACCACCTACAGGATTTCAGGGACACTTGTTGAATCCCTAACCGGGGCATAGAATGGAAACCGTGCATAAAAATGAGGTTTTGGTGGGTCATGCAAGTGTGTTCAGGCATGTTCCATGTGGGATCTCTAGCCACATGTTCACAGTCAAGCAATATGCGAAGTTGACCCCCATTTGAAAAACTTTGACATTCCCTTACTAAGCAAAATCCTAGTTTCCAAAATTGATAAAAACAATGATCCCTTTACATGGACCTAGATTAAAGGGGCTCCTATAGCACTATCCCGATGTCTTGAATCTAACAGAGATGACGGTTCGTCGATATGAGAAACGGTCATCATTCTATTGCACGTTGAATCCCACCTCCTACAGGCTGTCAGGGACACCTATTGAATCCTTACATGGTGCATAGAATGGAAACCATGAATCAAAACGGGCTTCTGGTGGGTCATGCAAGCATGTTTAGGTGAGTTCCACATGGGAACTCTATCCATACATTCACAGTCGAGGAATTTTCAAAGCTAACCCCTATGTGCAAAAATTGGACATTCCCTTACTAAGTAAAACTCTAGTTTCCAAAATTGACCCAAAAATGATCCCTTGTACATGGACCCAGAGTAGAGGGACACCCCTAACACTATCCCGATGTCTTGAATCCAAGGAAGTCAATGGTTTGCTGATATGAGGAACACACATCACTCTATTGCACGTTGAATCCCACCTGCTAGAGAATTTCAGGGACACTTGTTGAATCCCTAACCAGGGAATAGAATGGAATAGGGATATGTGTGTTAGAGAGAGAGAAAAACAAAGATAGAGTGGAGGGGGGGCAAGGGGTCCTTAGTGGGATGGAGTGACCTTTGGATGTGTGTGTGAGAGAGAGCGAGAGGAAGGGGCGTCTTAGGAGTTTAGGAGTT
>LPNX010491704.1:108118-145761 GCA_001517045.1 Pseudotsuga menziesii
CATTATTGTTCATTATAATGAGCATGTGTTTTGTTTAAATTCAAAAATGTATTCCCTCCAAATGATAAGGTATCCACCCATGCTTGCATGGCATTCTTATTCCTATGTTTATGCTTCGTACGTTTCTTTGGATTCAACATGCCTATGCCTTGGAGTATGATAAACCATGGCTAATTTAGCATTATATCGAAATTTTCAATATGCCCATGTTTAGCCATTGGTTACAGTATGCTGCACACCTCCATTTTTATGAAATTTTAGAAACATATATGGTTTTATTTGCAAATTCCAAATATGCAGATTTTAACAAGAATACATATTTTTTTCTATTTCTTATTTATCTTCTATCATCACTCCTCAACTCAGAAAACACATTGTTAGTGTTTCATCCATATCTCTTTCGTTTCTCAACCATTTAAAAAAATATTGTATGGTGCACTAAAGAACACCGACCTATACATGCTATAAGAAACCCATTTCCAAATAATTGCATTAAGACATTCAAACGTTGCTCCCACAATTGACATACCATTTTCGAGGTTTGATCTCTTAGATAATTATAAAAAAAAAAAAAAATTTAAAAAAAATTACTTTTATTATTGGAAAAATAGTCGTGCATTAGTACTATATGTTCTCTATATTTATACTAGTTTTTTTAAGTTTATTCCATCATTTAGTCACTTAGAGGTTGCACCCACAAAAGCATATACGTTATAATTTGTCCCAAAAATAAAAGGTGCCTGTTAAAAAATATCTAACTTTAGATAGTTAACAACATTTTCAATAGAAAAAATTTATATATTTGGAAACATCATTCAATTTCCTACAGTTTTTGTTCTTAACTCATCACAAGATTCATTGTGTAAGTGTCTCAAAATATCCATTCAAGTTGATGGATGCATGTTTTTTCAATTTTCTTTTACATCTAATGCATTAAAAGAGACCCTCATCACCATGCACACACCCATATCTCCGTTAAGCCTTGTAAGATGTAAGAAAAAATATAGCTCAATTCATGTATTAATAGAAATACCATCAATTATAGGGACCTTAGTGGCAATGAAAATGCTCTCCAACAGGTAGGGAAACTATTGCAAACCTCTCTAGGCTTATTCTTTTGATCAATCCATATACCAATCATATTTAAAAAATAAAAAGTGAAACCATGCTTACTTACTTAGTTGAAAATGATAGGTAGTAAACTAATATCTACTTTGATTCGATGGAATTTAAATTCAACCCGCATATGTAAAATTAATATTGTTTCTGTAGATGGTGGATTTTACCTATGATTGTTTTGGTGTTGCTATGCTCCAATGTTTTATTTTATCCCTTAGTCGTCCTTGATTTAATAATGATTTGTAGTGATATTTATTCATAGCAAAAATACCTTAATTTTGCTTGTTTCCCTCCATTATTTAGTTCCCTTCTGAGAAAATTTCTACCATCAAGATCCCTCACGACTTTGATCCAACTGCCAAATTAATGGTTTGGATGATACTTGACTATTACCACCAAATTAGGAGGGAAATGAGACTTATTCCCATGATTCTTAATGATGCTCAACCCTCGATTTTGTATCTCGGTGACAACTATCTTTTGTGTATTATCTATAATAACTTCCAAAGTTAATTCACAGCTTTGGTTAACATAATATCAATGGTATCTTTCACCACATATTTTTGGCCTTATTTTACATGACATGTCCTTCAATTATTTCTTTTAGTAGAAATGTGAGTACTATGATATCTTAGTAGAAATGCGAGTACATGAATTAAGCTCCGCAGACAATGTTTGTTGAAGAAACTAGAGAAAACGTATCCATGAAGGATGTGGCCATCAACACGGTTTTGTATATCAAAGAAATGGAGATGATACCACTAAATGGTGTTGTCATGTCTATAATTATTTCAATTGATGAAATTAGCTAGAAAGGATAATCCTTAGTAGTTGATAAAGAAGTAGATGACAATGTATGGGATAGAAGCATAAATTTGACAAGTAACATCACAATATCTTTCCATTCATTGGGTTCATCTTTCACCAAAATATTATTAATGAATGATGGGATTCAAGTGCTCCATTTTCAAAATGATTATTGTTTTTTGGAAAAGTTTTTATGAAAGACAGGTTTCAATTGATAATCATCTTTCTGTAATGTCCCCATTCAAATAATTGCATAGCAGGAAAATTCCATCAATCCTACTAGTTCCCTAGGTTGGGTGGAAACATTGGGAAGTTAATAAGGGAGATAATAAATGGTTTTTATACATTAAAAGGAATAAATATTTATTTAATTGAGATAATTAAATGAATTCAAGTGAAATATGAAATGGCTATGGAGAATGGAGACACATGGAGGCTATGGGGCCCACTCAAGTTAGAATTCCTATGTTAAATGGCATCCTCCTCTTGCAATTTCGAATCTATGGGAATCCTAATGTTTTTGGATGGATTATAAGGTTAATATACTTGTCCATATACTTCATAGGTCTAATTTGGGATAAATTGTAACTTACATAGGGAGAGGAAGTTCCAAATGGGAGTTTCATAGACACTTGGATAGATTCCCCTTACATTTATGACATCTATGACACCAATGATGAAGATTCTATGATAGCTATGAAACAATTCAGATATGAAGGCTGAAATATAACATATTTGACATGTCAAGACTGAATATAGCATCTTATATGGCTCTCATGGGATTTGGATAAGGCCAAGAGGCTCCTACTCGAATTTGGGAGAAGAGAGAAGGTGAAGAGAGAGGACACATGGCATAGCATGAGCAGCCACACCAATTCGACTTGGATTTGTTTTATGGATGGATTTGTAACCTTATAAGACCGATAATTTTTATAAAATTCATGAATCAGCCATGAGAAGGCCCTTTTGATAATTTGTGAAAATTGTTATTGTGAAGAGAGAGAGCTAGTGGATGACTAGTTCATGCCTTAGCCAATTTCGAGGGTGAAAGATTCCCATCCTAGTTGGTGTTTGGAGAGGCCAATCAGGTATTTAAAGGAGCTTAAATGGAGTCACAAGTTACATGTGCAAGCTACAGCATCTCATGGACATATCAAGTTTAGCTTTTTCTTCCTTTCATCTCAAGTGTTTTCACCATATTTCAGCTTTATGGAGTGAGGCGCAGCATTCAAGATGTGCTGCGCTTAGTCCGTACCTTTATTTATTAGGTATTACCTGAGCATGGTAAGTGATGAGAACCTTCCTTGATCGATCTTATTTAAATTATACCCCTCCCTGTGGATAAGGCCCCACCCCTTTAATAGTCCCTATGAGTAGTCCCCTTCGATTAGCTCTACGATCTGTAGGAGTATCCTTCCCCCATTGGATTTGTTCCCTCTCAGTGTGGAAACCTACTGGGAATGAAAAACTAGGACTGATGGTCTCTCGGCTCGTTCCTTTCCCTTATGGTAATGATCTCCTATCGGCTGACCGACTTACACTGGCATCGACTTTTTTATCAACTCTTGGCCGACATGCATAGACTGGTGGGGATATTACTTTCAATATGGATACTACCATACTCTTAACTAGTATGAACACACTCATAGAACTGCTTTATAAAGTATAGGTAAAGTTAGATAGTGTATAGAAGCAGCTTACATCATAGGCTTTTTATAGTTAAAGAGCTTATTGTATCAAGTTAGTTTTATTAGATAAACACTTGGAATAATCATGCTCTTTATTTGATGACTATATTAGGCAATGGCATTGGTAAGACATCATATGTCGAATCATGATTATGTATTTCCTTTATGTTATTCATCTATTTAATATTTCCTTTACCCGGTTCACTAGCAGCATTCCCAGGAGCGTACCTAGCAGCACAGCCTACCTAGGTTCAGTTTGCAGTACCTAGCCCAAATATGCAAGAGCTTGGTGAGCTATTCATCTCTTTCAGGGAGATTCTCTTGCTCCAGTATTTTGTATTCTGATGTAAATTATATTCTCTTTAATTTCATATATCTCTCAGGTTGAAAGGCCAATAAATCTCATGTATTATTGCTCAATAATGAAGAAACACCACTGTTTCCCCACTACCTTGTTGTAAACTCTTGTAATCTTGATGGATTCGAATGGATGTATACAATATTTATGTTTATGAATTGATGTACTATCATTAAATTATATTATGGGTTTAATTTTCATTAACTGAGAATTTGTGGCCAATTGGATTGAATTTCATAGCAATTGGAGCAAACTATACCTCATTTCCCTAAGGGTCCAAAACTAGTTTTTTTATATCTGGTTGAAAGAAGTGATAAAAACCATGGGAGGTCGATTGGTTATACATATGAGTATTTTATAATTTATTCTACACATCCCCTTCTTTCATTCAATAATTCAAGTGGTTTTCTGCACATTTGGGAAGCCATTTCTACCACTTACTCCAGGAGGGATTTGAGCCCAAAATTGCCAATAAAATCATCTATCTTGTTCAGAATTTAGTAAAGTATTATAGAAGTCATTAGAGGGACCTAATACATCCATGAACATAATAATTAAGTTATTATATCATTCATACACCTTATTTTAATATTTGGGAGCAATTGGGCTGATTTGGAGACCAAGACACTAAAACTAGTCAAGACCCAAAATTGTGAAAAAAATGGAAAATTGGGCATTTTGGTAAAAAATTTAAAAAGAGACATTACAAGTGGTATAAGAGCATGGTATTGGAACCTGATGGTTTTAACAAGGATTCAAATAAATAAAACACCACCCTTATAATCTCAATTGGAAGGTGTTAGGCTTGTAGAAGAAGAACTAGAAGGAAAAAAGGTACCTTTGACTAAAACTATGGATCACGAGGGAGAAGACTACACTAAGAATAAAATGGAGTATCTCAAACTTATAAAACCCTTGTTTGAATAAATATCCAAGGAAATGACCCAGGATATGGTAGACATGACCCAATAGATAGCAAAAGGATTCGAATTGATGGCCAGTCAAATGGGAAGCAAAGGGATAATAGGAGATAGTGGTAGTTCACAATCAGTAGAAAAGAAGACAATGGTGTTGTTCAGGAATAAACACCCTTATAACCTAGGGTCTGGGGTTATCAACATACATCTAAAACTTACAGACAATAAAATTTAAAGTACAGAAAATAAATAGGAAGATATGTTGGACTCACCCGATTATCTATGGTTGATCCAAGCTTTGTCTTCTCCCACTCTGCTTCTCTCCAAAGCTTTCAGGGATGCACCTCCTTCAACTGCAAAGAGTGAATTCTCCAAATACAAACTTATACATGTATATATGACAGGTTAGATAAATAACATATATAGTGCTTAATCAAATATATTTATCAACCATGATGCATGAAAGAGACTCAACACAAAGTTGGAAGACGAATTCTCTTTATTAACAATAGTGAATGAGATAAGTGTACAAACCAATGCCTGAAACAAGGACTCCTCTGCAACCAAAGGATTCTGAGTTCTGCTACTCCAAATAATTTTGAATATATACCACTGGAAAAACTTTGCTCTCCAAGATTCATTGATTAATGTCCTCCCCAAGGCCTCTATTTATACTTTGGGAAATAGAGCAGTTTCTAAGGTTGAGGAGGTTGATATAGTTGAGATGGTTAATGATTAGGGCTCAACAAATCTCCATTAATCGTGTTTTATTATTTTTAATGTCGAATGCATGTGTACACGACTATTGATATTGGAAACCCGCGTATGACACGCGAGTTACTTTAAGGGAAACCCATGTACATATCTGTACACTAGTTGCAATGTGAATAGTCGCGTACAGTACGTGGGTTTTCAACAAACATAGTTGTGTATGTACGCGAGTTTCAATAGACATAGTCGCGTATGGAAATCCACACATAGAAAGATAAACTGGCAAGCTGGTTGGACAGTGAATGCATTACATGTCATGCCCATCTATAGTGTTTAGGCAACATTCAATCCAAAATTGTCCTTTTGTGTACCAACCTATAGGATGTCGATACTCGGATGGAGAAGTGCCATTTGGGTTGATAACAAAAGGCGGAGCACATTTTCTCATGAAGAGGACCTCATAATAGAACCCATGAATTTCAGAGCACACCAAGGCCTACTTTACCTAAATTTCTTATTCCCAAAGAAGATACTAACATTCAATTTGAAATTGATCCAATAACAAAAGAATGGGCTAAATTGGATGAAGAGTGTAGGAGAACTATAACATTTGAGAAGTACTTCACCATGGAAAAAAAACTCAAAAATAAGGAGGACAATAAGTCTATACACCAAAACAAAGAATTGAATTGTTCCATACGTAAAGTGCCACTTCCTACTTTTGATGGTTCATCTCAAATTTATACTAACACTTGGGTGCAAAAATTGGATGTGTATTTTCAGCTGAATCCAATGGTAGAAGAAAATGCTTTAAAAATGGCTATTTTGCACTTAGATGGAGATGCCAATGAATACTGGTTACATGGCCTAAAAACCTTGGCTCATTATTAGGTTAAAACATATGGGAAATGTTTTGACAGGGTATTATAAAGTTTTGAGCAAAAAGATACATAATTGTCTTTCAAATAATTAGCACAATTGAAGCAGGTAGGGATGCCTATTGAATATATGTTGGAATTCCAAAGATTATTAGTTAAGGTGGCCAATGTATCTATGGGAAGTTAAGTATTTCTGTTCACTGAAGTTTTGGCAGAGTGCTTGAAAGGTTCAGTCAAATCCCACAATCCTACTAACTTAAATGATGCAATGAGCTTGACTAGATATCTTCAAAATGTGCTTCCTATAATAAGATTTCCTCCCAAGACTAACTTCATATTTGAAAGAAAGCCTTGGAAAAAGGATGCACCTGACAAGAATTTTTAGCAAAGAGATACATCTGAAAAGAATAAGAAAGAAGCACAAAACAGGGATGAACTTCAAAGGAAAAAATTGTGCTTCACATTCTTCCAACCATGGACACCGGGGCATAAATGTGCTAAAGGAAAAGCTCAATACAAAGAATTATTTTCTGATAATGATGAGTATGAATGGGGTATGGATGAAGAAGGGAACATTTCAGATAAAGAGGAGGCATATGAGATAGCATCTGAAGAAGAAAGTCAGCCTTCACGGGACAAGGCAAGAATGGTAGTACTTTCAGCAATGCCTCGCTATCACACTATTCGATGCAAGGGTGTGGTATTGGGACAAAGAGATTCAGTTTTGGTATATGGAGGAGCAATACATAATTTAATTGATGTAGATATGGTGGAGAAAATAAATATTCCAAGTGAACCATTCGATAGCTTCACAGTTGTCATTCCAGGTCACAACACAATGCAATGCCACACATGGGTTCCAAAGTTGCAAGTCACCATAGGTAACTATAATTTTGTTGATAGTTTTTATGTGGTTGATGTCGCTGATACTAATGTAGTCTTGGGAGTGCAATGGATGTATTCTATAAGATAGCATTTAGTAAATTGACAAATTCCTGAAATGAAATTTTAAGATTCAACAAGTGTAGTGAGGGTTGTGAGAGGGAAGCACACTTACCCAAAACAGGTAGTAAATTGCAATAGTATGAGATCTATATTGAGGCATGGTGATATAGAATGGGCTATTTGATGTTATATCACCTCTCCCAAGCCAAAAATCAGATTTTTTAAACACCCAAAGGAGATTAAGACACTTTTGCACAAATATGAAGAAGTTTTCATAGATCTTCCACATGGTAGACCACCTGATAGGGGGGTTGAGCATAACATTGTTTTGGAGGATTATGCTTTACCCATTGAGATACCACCTTATAGAAATCCCAATAAGTTAAGATATGATATTGAGAAGGCCATTCAAGAACTCTTAGACTTGGGACTCATTAGACCAAGCTCTAGACCGTATGCTTCTTCAGTAGTGTTGGTAAAGAAAAAAGATGGAACTTTGAGGATGTGTATAGACTTTATAGATTTGAAAAATAAGACTATAAAGAATAGATATCCTACTCCTAGGATTTATGAGCTCATGGATGAACTATTTGGAGCTAATTACTTTTCCAAAATTGAACTTAAATCTGGTTATCACCAAATTCGGATGAAGGAGGAAGATGTGCAAAAGACTACTTTTCGATATCATTATGGTCTCTTTGAGTTTATTGGTATTCCATTTGGGTTGAATAATGCTCTAGATACATTTCAAGCATGTACGAATAGAATATTTTGCAAGAATATTAGAAGGTTTGTTTTATTCTTCTTTGATGATTCTCATTTACAGTAAAACTTGGGAAGAGCACTTGCAACATCTAGAGATTGTGTTGAAAACTTTGCAAGAACAGTATTTGTATGATAAGATGTCTAAATGTGAATTTAGGATGAAAGAACTATTATATATTGGGCACATTATTGGTAAAGATGGAGTGAAAGTGCACATGGAAAATATCAGGGCTTTCTTAGAATGGCCATCACCAAAACACATCACAAAATTATAAGGCTTCATTGGAATATGTACATACTATAGGAAGTTTGTGAAAGGGTTCTCCAAGTTGACTTCTCCACTCAATGATTTGACTAAGAAGGATTCTTTCAACTGGAATGAAGAGACTGAAAAGGCCTTCCAAAAAATGAAATAGGTAATGTGTAGTTGTCCCATACTTGCATTACCTAATTTTTTTAAGCCTTTGCTTGTTGAATGTGATGCCTTAGGAGGAGGAGTAGGGGATGTCCTAAAGCAAGACCAACACCCTATATCCTTTGAGAGAAGAAAGTTAAAACCTCGTGAAAAACTTTACTCCATATATGACAAAGATATTTTGGCCATCATGCAAGCCTTGGCCAAATTCCGACAATACTTGGTAGGCAACAAGTTTGTGGTGAAAAATGACCACAATAGTGTAAGACACTTCGTTACCCAAAAGGATCTAAATGAAAGGAAAAAAAGTGGGTAAGAAATATCCAAGCTTATGATTTTGATATTGAATATGTGAAAGGAAATATTAACATTGTCGCAGATGAATTATCTCAAAGACCTTATTTTTCTCTCATGGAGATTACTAAAAATTGGAAAGACATGCTACTAGTTGAATATGCCAAAGGTAAGATTGATTGTGACGTATTAAATGGAATCATGGGAGATGATAACTACATAATTTTGAATGGGAAGATATACTATAAGGGAATAATTTATTTGGTTCGATATTCAAAGATTAAATACAAAGTTTTGAAGGAAGCACATGATTCCCCACTAGCAGGCCATCTGGGGTTCTTCAAAACCTATAGGAAACTGAGGCAAAGGTTCTACTGGAAGGGGCTGAAGAAATATTTTCAGAAGTATGTGAATGAATGTAAGTTATTTCAGAAAAACAAATCAGAACTCACATACCTAGCTGGTTTATTACAACCATTTCCCATTCTAGAGAAAAAATGGGACAGTATATCGATGGATTTCATCACCGGTTTGCCCAAATATTTGGGCAAGGATTGCATATATGTGGTAGTGGATATATTGACTAAGTTTTCTCAATAATTTTATGTTACATACTATTTTAGTGCTGCACAAGTGGCTGACCTTTCTTTCAAAGAAATCTTCAGATTGCATGGGTTCCCCAAGAGCAATGTGAGTGATAGAGATGGTAGATTCATGAGTTCTTTTTTGCAAACAAATTTCAGATTTGTGGGAAATCACTTGAATCCAAGTACAAGATACCATCCCTAAATTCATGGAAAAAAATATAGGGTGAATAAATGGTTGGAAGGGTACTTTCAAAACTATGTGGGAGAATAACAAAAATCTTGGAGAAAATGGCTACACTTGGGAGAGTTTTGCTACAACGCCACCTTTCACATGTCAATAGGGATGTCTCCTTTCAGAGAATTATATGGTTATGATGCACTTAAATTTTATGATATGATATTTGGTGATAGTAGAGCTCAAAAAGATAAATATTGGGTGGAAGAAATCCAAGAAATTTTAAGTCTTTTAAAAGGCAATTTGTAGGTTTCCCAAAATCAGCAAAAACAATATGTAGATAAACATAGAGAGGAAAGGACCTTTCAGGTTTATGATTTAGTGTATTTGAGGTTGCATCCATACAAAAAAACATCTCTCAAATGGAATGGAACCAAAAATCTAAAGCCAATATGCTATGGGCCCTACAAGGTAATCCAGAAGATTGGAGAAGTAGCATATGAGTTGGAACTTCTAGAAGGGAGTAAAATTCATAATGTGTTTCATGTTTCTTGTCTCAAGAAAGCTATTGGTCAAAAAAATTTCATTTCAGATACATTTCCTCCTTTGTATGATGAAGGACAACTCACACTTATTCCGAAAAATATTTTGAAGACAAGGGAGAGAAGATTGAGGAGCAAAACAATCAAAGATTACTTGGTGCAATGGAAGGATCTACCAAGAGAAGATTCCACATGGGAAGAGGAGAATATTTTTCAGAATCCAAATCTGAAATTTCTTGAGGACAAGCAATATTGGGTGGGGAGGACTGTAATGTCCCCATTCAAATAATTGCATAGCGGGAAAATTCCATCAATCCTACTAGTTCCCTAGGTTGGGTGGAAACATTGGGAAGTTAATAAGGGAGATAATAAATGGTTTTTAGACATTAGAAGGAATAAATATTTATTTAATGGAGTTAATTAAATTAATTCAAGTGAATAATTAAATGGCTATGGATAATGGAGACAGATGGAGACTATGGGGCCCACTCAAGCTAGAATTCCTATGTTAAATGGCATCCTCTTCTTGCAATCTCGAATCTATGGGAAGCCTGATGTTTTTGGATATATTTTAAGGTTAATATAATTTTACATATACTTCATAGGTATAATTTGGGATGAATTTTAACTTGCATGGGGAGAGGAAGTTCCAAATGGGAGTTTCATGGAAACTTGGCTAAATTCCCCTTACATTTATGACATCTATGACACCAATTATGGAGATTCTATGACAGTTCTGACATAAGTCAGATATGAGTCAGATATGAATGCTGAAATGTGACATATATGACATGTATAGTATGAATATATCATCTTAGAGAGTGATCATGGGAGTTGGAGAAGGCCAAGAGGCTCCTACTCGAATTTGGGAGAAGAGGGAAGGTGAAGAGAGAGGCCACATGGCATAGCATGAGCAGCCACACCAATTCGACTTGGATTTGGTTTATGCATGGATTTGGAACCTTATAATACCAGTAATTTTTATAAAATACATGGATCCGCCATGAGAAGGCCCTTTTGATCATTTGTGAAAATTGTTAATGTGAAGAGAGAGAGCTAGTGGATGACTAGTTCATGCCTTAGCCAATTTCGAGGGTGAAATATTCTCATCCTAGTTAGTGTTTGGAGAGGCCAACCAAGTATTTCAAGGATATTAAATGGAGTCATAATTTATAATTTCAAGCTACAACAAATCATGGACATATAAATTTCAGCTTGACCTTCCTTTCATCTCAAGTTTTCTCACCATATTTCAACTCTATGGAGTGAGGCACACTTGGTGAGCTATTCATCTCTTTGAGGGAGATTCCCTTGCTCTAGTATTTTGTATTTTGATGAAAATTATATTATATTTAAGTTCATAAATATTCCAGGTTGAAAGGTCAATAAATCTCATGTATTATTGCTTAATAATGAAGAAACGGTGTCATTACCCCACTACCTTGTTGTAAACTCTTGTAATCTTGATGGATTTGAATGGATGTATAAAATATTGATGATTTATGAATGAATGGAGTGTTATTAAAGTATATTATGGGTTTAATGTTTAGTAACTAATAATTTATGTCCATTGGGTTGAATTTCATAGCAATTGGAGTAAAGTACACCTCATTTCCCCAAGGGTCCAAAACTAGTTTTTTATATCTAATTGAAAGAAGTGATAACAGCTGTGGGAGGTTGATTGGTTATGCATATGAATATTTTATAATTTATTATACACATCCCATTATTCAATTTAATAATTCAAGTGTTTTTCTGCACATTTGGGAAGCCATTTCTACCACTTATCCCGGGGGTGATTTGAGCCCAAAATTGCCAGTAAAATCACCTATCTTGTTCAGAATTTAGTACAGACTTGCAGCAGTGATTGGAGGGCCATAATACATAACTGAAAATAATAATTAATTTAATATATAATTCATACACATTCTCTAAATATTTGGGAGTATTTGGGATGATTTGGAGACCAAGACACTAAAACTAGTCAAGAGCCAAAATTGTGAAAAAATTGGAAAATTGGGCATTTTGGTAAAAAATTAAAAAAGGGACATTACACTTTATTTTGATGTTTCCTTTTTCTCCAAAAAAATTACATTTATTATTTATTGAAAAATTTGGACAAAATGATATACAACACACCTGGAAAAAGTAGTTCAATATCAACTAGAGAAATTACAACTTAGGTTCCTTATTAGCTAGAGAAATTACAACTAAAGTTCATATAACTGAAACTTGTTTCTGAAAGTTCATATAACTGAAACTTGCTTTTGAATTTTTTATTTCTCACAATTGTTTTAAATTGATATATTTTCACTATTTGTGAAGAACCTTTTCATTGAAATAAATGAGATATGAATAAATGTTAAATTGTGTTGGACAAAATTAGTCACAATAAATTTTCTTGGTACTTGTTCTTGTTTTAAGGTTTTTGTGATAAACTTTTAAATTACATTTTTTCTATCTTAAATCAATAGGAATATCCAATAATACCTACAATATTCACATATATCTTCTTATCAGGAAGCCATAAATGTTGTGTTTTGAGATTGATTCCTTATACAATATACGCAATCAAACAAGGCTTCGAACACCTTAGACTGTCATCTCTGCAAGCTGTTCACGACAATTGCAAATCGATACTTTTGAGTTTGGTGGTATTTCTTCAATGTTGCTACAAAACCAAAGAACTTGCATAAAAGAATAATAAAACGAAACATTCTATCTTTGGCTTGGTTTTGATTTAGTTATTTTATGTACATGCATGCCCATTTTATTGGTTGCTCACGACACTTGCAAATCAGGACTTTTGAGATTGGAGGTATTTCTTCATTGTTGCTACAAAACCAAAGAACTTGCAGAAAAAAAAAAATAACATGAAACATTCTATCATTGCCTTGGTTCTGATTTAGTTATTTTATGTACATGCATTCCCATTTTATTATTTTTTAGTGAGCTCAAGGAAATTTTGATGTGTTGGGTACACATGCATATCAATATGTTGTTTGCAAGTAATTTTCATAGTTTCTTTTTATTATTAGCATTATTGCACCTATATTTTATTACCTCCCACAAAGGTATCTTTAGATGTTGACTTCAGTATGTTAAATAATAAAAGTTATAGAATCTACCATGAACTTTAGGTTATTTTTGGTTCTGGTGCCATTAAAATTTTTAAGTCTTTTAGGATCCTAGGGGTTAAATAATTATTTTATCGGCACTCTTCTCATCAAGACACTCTTCCCATGAATTCATTCGTAATTAGGATCTGGTTATTTACCTTGTGGATCTAGGTATCCAGTGGAAAATTTCTATTGGATAAGCTGCAAGTTTTTGGATGATTGTAACACTCTTTTGGATACACATGTTATCCTTATTTTTTAGTCTTGGGAAAGGTTATCCTTAGTGTTGAATATCATCTTTCCTTAATATTTTTTGTACAAGTCACATTCTCCAATTCCCTGTGCTATTATAACATGTCTCTAGGACTTATGGGCCTATTTGTTGTGACAATTTCTTCATAGTGAGATCTAGGAGCTAGAGAAATATTCATAATCAAAAGTATTTGATAAAATATGCAAGAGAACAACAAAATAGACTGAAATAACACATGTGAATGGCGCTAATAATTGATCATTATACTAAAATACATCTTGTATATGTGTATGGTACATATTTATAATACATTGGGGAAAATTCGTGACCCTTTGGAGGCCATGTGAATGCATACAAATGCCAGGATAGGATTTGACCCCTAAACCCCCTAGGTTTACCAATAGGTTCCCAAACCTAGAAAAAAAGTAACGAATACATGTGTGAAAATGTAAGGACGCATAAATGTAGGCATGCAAGGAATGGGAGTACACATGTGTGAGTGGGTGAGTCTCTAGGAGTCCATAAATGACCAAAAAGACCATAAAACAACCACATTCACACACTAGACCCCTTAGTCAAAGAAGAAATGGTTTGTAATCAATGTAGGCGCCTGGAATGTCAGGATGATCAAAGTGGAGTGCCTCAACTATGAGTGAATGATCCATAAATCAGCTAATAGACCAATATTGACCAATATAGCCTAAGTACAATCATATAACATAAGTACTAGACAAATGAAAATGCCTCCTAGGTGTAGATCATGGTACTAAGGTAGATTAATCCTCTAACACCCCCCCTTAAGCCTAACTTAGTACAAATTATACAAAATTATTTATTAAGGCCTTGTAAACTAAGGCACAAGTCACCTTTTACAACAAAATTTTATTAGTCCATATAACCGAGGTAAGTAGGAAAAACCGATGGGACAAAACCTCCCCTAAAAAATGGACATGACATAGATGATAAAAAAATTCTTCAACAGATCCTCTTCTTCACTTGAATGAGCTGAAAGAACAAATTATTGGTGATGGACTTGGTGAAGATGTTGTGGATGTTGATATCATGCATCAATGCATCAAAGTGTTGTAGACAAAGATCATGTGGAGAGGCCCTTTGATGGTAATCATTTGATAATGGAGGGGAATCATAAGAATGTATTTTTCTACAAGCATACTCTGATATAAATGAATAATCAACCATGGAAAATATATCTATGTAAACGCTTTCCTAAATAACATCAAAATATTCAACAAAATCTATCTCATGTGTAGCTGCAATATCATGAATAAAACCATGAATCTTCTTCCCAATTTGATAAAGCACCTTCATAAATATGTAAAAAATCACATGAGGCTTTGAGATATCAAAATAAATTTCATATAAATCAGAAAATATTATATGTATGGTTCCTCCACAAGAGAATGGGTCCATAGAGAGAGAAGAGTGAGCAACTAGATCACATTTACAGTTGAGCGAACCTCGAGGGTCTGGAGACTAACACTTGAGATTTGAACCATGGGTGGTAAAAGAAAGTCCATACATATGGGACAAAAGTCCCATTAAGAAATATTATATGTCTTTCCAAAAATGAAATGCATACAAGACATAAAAGCAACATATACAAGTGACATAGCATTGGAAACTATGCAATTTTGAGATTTTTCAACTAGTGGACTTGAGGGTTGTCGGCTCTTTTGGTCATGAAATGGTTGCAGAAATGAGTCTATGACTGTCATAGGCTATATATCACATTTATACTCAGAATGGAAAATATCTGATTGGTTTGGGAAAGATATTTTAGAAGGAACATAAAAAACTAGTGAAAAATGACTAGTTTCTAGAGGAAGCTTCAGTGAACTGGTTGGGGTTTATTCTAAGGAATGGATGGAGGCTTCAAATTCTGATATATCAGAAGGTAAATCATAAACAGATCCATTAGAAGTAGATATATCAGAAATTGTTTTCTCCCATGCACACAAAGCAATGTGCATGCTTACCACTTCCTTGCTTGTGCTCCCATCCTCTTGCGAATTCTAGAAGATCAATATTGTTCTCCTCAAGGATATTGGTCATGATTTCCATATTATTTATGAACCAATATATTTCAAGATATGAACCTCTGCAATAACCACATGTGGGTATCTCTTTCTTGTTCTTCCTCCTCCTAGATCTTGACCTCCCATTAGTATAACTAGAGCTTCATGTACTAGAATGCCTCTCCTCTTTCTTTATTTTCCTCAAACCTTTCTTCTTTCCTTTGACTTGATTTGATACACAAGAACCAAGGGATTTATCCTTGGTGGATTTGATGGTACCCATTTGTGCTAGCTTGTCCTGCTCCTGAGTCAAATACTCCATGAAGTTTGCTAGCGCAGGCATCCTCGAATTTCTAGTTGTAATATTTCTTGAGTGGAATGTCGAAACAAACATAGAGTACTCGGTCCCTATCTTAGAAAGGATGGACAAGATAAGTTGATCATATTTATTCTCTATTCCACATTGTTTTAGCTGAAGTACTAGCACTTTGAACTTGGTAAAGAAGTCTTGAATGGTATCCTAGTGAGCTAGGATTAGGGAGATTAGATTATTCTCAAGTCGATGGCCTCTCATCTCATCAGTATTTTCAAATAGAGACTCAAGATTGAGAGAAACTTCATTGTGTGTGCTAATAATTTCTACATGTAAGAGGAGATCCCTCGAAACGATGAGAAAAATATTTCCAAAAGCTTCATTAAGTCGATTGAAGTACTTATCTTTCTCTACTACAGAGTTGGGATTGAATTCAGTTCCCATGGTGACTCTATACAGACCTTTCGAACTTAGCTAGATCACCATTTCAAACTTCCATTCGAAATAGTTTAATGGTGTAAGCAATAGCTGAGGCTACATCATCTTGCTTGCACAACCTGTGACAAAAATGTTGTATAGCCCGCAATGCAAACACTCAAATTTTATGGAAATATTCCCTAAAAAACAACTCAAACCTCTATAGATTTGTTTGCAGATCCAACCAGCTCTAATACCATGTCAGAATTGCTTCACAATGAGATCTAGGAGCTAGAGCAATATTCACAATCAAAGTATTTGACAAAATATGCAAGAGAACAATAAAAGAGACTGAAATAACACATTTGAATGGTGCTAATACCTTATCATTGTATTACAGTACATCTTGTATATGTGTAGGGTACACATTTTTAATACATTGGGGAAAATTCGTGATCCTTTGGAGGCCATGTGAATGCATACCCAACTAGGTTGACCAATGGACTCCCAAACCTAACCAAACAATCACGAATGCATGTGTGAACATGTAAGGAGGCATAAATGTAGGCATGCGAGGAATGAGAGTGCACATGTATGAGTGGGTGAGTCTTTAGGATCAAAATAAATTACCAAAAAGATCATAAAACAGCTGCATTCACACACTATCTCCCTTAGTCAAAGTAGAAGTGGTTTGTAATCAATGTAGATGTTAGGTCATGATTTTGTCTTCCTTAGTTTTATGCTTTTGTTTATGTTTTTGAAACTTGCTAATATTTTTGCTTCTAGGAAATTTTGGTTTATAAAAGTTAATTTTGAGTTCAAGCCTTTTAGTTTTTCATCATTTTGATTTTTCTTATTTTTAGGTCTTCTTTTATAAATTTTATTTAGAGTTCATTCTTGAAGGGTTCTACAAGGTATATATTGATTAAATGGTTTCATAAATGACACTAAGGTCGAGATTAAGCATATAAACCAACTCTTAAACCTGATTATTGATTTAATGAGGTGAAATTATGTGTTGGGATTTTCCTGTCACGCAAGAGCGAAATTAATACACTAGAGTGCTATAAGAAAGTCGCGAGTGACAAAATCGTTATTTTTCAGTCCGAATTTTTTGGGGGTTTTGTCCCTGAGATGTTAACCACATCAATTATCACATTTGATATGTGTCTTTCCAAGTTTATCATTGAAATAGGTGTATGGTCATCGTGTGAGGGAGATCATGGCAATTGTATGCAGTTCATGGCGAATGATGACAGTGAGTGGAATGAGGCAGAATTTTTGGGAATATGTTCTTAAGCTGAAGAATACGAAGGTATGGAAAGTTGTGGTGGGAACATATTGCTGAGAAATCAGAGTTTTTACAGTTGAATGAAGAATTAGGGCTTTCCAGCAGTGACAGTTTGAAGCGATCGGGACAGTTGGAGACAGCTGGAATGTGAAATTTGACACCTAACCCTTGAAAAGATAGACTTCCAGCGCTTGTATTAAGCTTATGAGTAGGTACCTCGTGTGGCATTTGATAGGGTTTGTTTAATTTGGAGTTTTCTGATTAAAGTCCATAATGTCAAAATTCTAAGGAAGGATATGAATTTTCTCACTCAATAGACTATGAATGATGAAATATTAACCAATATATCCAAGTATTCATCGTTTGAAATAATAAACTTCAGAGCAAAACTATTGGAGGTCCCTGAATTTGGTGATTAGGTCAAATTGTTGCAAAATTTGGTACAGAAGAGTTCTTGAACTGTGTGATAGGGTAGACTGTCAATATTTGAAGATAAATAGAATCTAACATTATTGACAGGTGCTGTAAACCATAGTGAAAATGAAGAAAAGTGGAAAAACTAATAGAGCTAAGCCCACTGATCTCAGTTGGATAGATAAATTTCCAGAATGTGCTAAGCTGTTTGCAAATGCAGGATGGTTGATATTTTTCAAGAAAATTGATGGATACCATGCAGAGGTCTCCCATAAGTTTTCTCAGTGCTATGACAAAGACACTGTATCTTTTGATACTTTGCAATTCAAATTGACAAAGGAGTTAGTAGCTGAGGCAACAGGAATTAAAAATGAGGGAGAATTATGGTTTAAGAAGGTGCCATTCACTTTAATGTGCAAAAATAACTACTTCCTGGTATAATTGCAGATTGGGGTAAGGGTGTACCCATTCATAAATTTAGGCCTGAATGGTTAGAACCTATTAAGGTTTTACAGAGTTACATTACATGTGAAGGAATATATGCTTTCGTTTTAAATACCACTTCAGATTTCTTCAACACCTCAGTAATGAGTCAAAGATGAACCCGCCCTTCTTCTTTTTAAAGAGCCTGTGGAAGATTTCTTGCATAATTAAGGAGCACAAGAATCATACTAGACAGTCCATTTTCCACCATGGACTTATCAAACTCATTATAAACACTATTTTGCAGAGTAAGGGGAAAAATTGGGAATATTTCCTTTTCTATTCAAGGTTTCAGAATGGTCAAGAAGGACAGTCTCACAGAAAACAAGCTGATAAAGGACAGACCTTGATCAGAAATCTTAGACATAAGATAAAGCTTAAAGATGAAGACAATATTAAATTGGAGGAAGTTTCAGAGCCTGCAAAGGAATATTTTGAGTCTAAACAACATCTTAATGACATTGAGAGAAAAGAGTTGCAGTCTAATAATAAGGAGACAGAGCCTGTTCAAGATGATGCACCAGCAGAGACATTTGTTGCTCAAAAGATTGTACTTGCAGAGAAAATTTCAAGTGATGAAGAAGATACTGAAGTCCAAAAACAAAGTCCAATCACAGTCCTGTAAGAGGATGAGAAATTCTTGTTTGAGGAGGATAAACTCCCTGTCATTGATGAAACTAGGGTTTGTACTAAAAAGGAATTTCATAGCTAGGAGGATGAAGTAGTAGTACCAAAGAGAAAGAAGCTAAAATTTATTGAATTTGCCTCAGTCACTCATTAGAGAAAAAGTTTCAAAATGTTAGGGGAACTTGCTCCTGTGTGGAGACCCAAGACTAGACCTAAAAACAAGCTCAGGCTGAATATGAAGAAATTGCTAAACCCTAAATTGAATAAAGAAGAAGTAACAGTGATAGAGGACTCCTCATCTGATGAAAAATTGGATGTCGATAAGGGTGATAGTAAAGGAAAAAGGCCAGTGGAATTAGAAAGAGAGTCTGCCCTTACTGAGACTAAATTGTCTGATATTTTTCTAGAGATACGAAGTCAAATGTTACAGGTACAACAAGAAGGTAAGATAAAGGATTCTCAGTTAGAAAAGAAGGTGATGGTTGAGGAAAATGCTCCCTATGAAGCTGAGACTGGAGAAAACCTAAGTTTTCCTGAAACTCCTACATAATTGTTGCCAAAAGATGAAGAAATATATAGGATACTAAACATTCCATGGCTTCCAAATGAGATGCAAAGTACAGCTGGAAATAAAGCATTTGATTCATAAAAATAGAATTTACAAAGAACTGTAAAACAATATAAATATCAGGTGGAATATATCAAAGAGACAAATGATGGCTTGGTCATGGAAAATAGAATACTCAGAGAGGATCTGGATGAGGTGAATAGCCACTATCAAGAGCTGATTGCAGTCTCAAAGGAGGCATTGAAAAGGAAGAGGAATACAAAGTCTCAATTTACAATGTTGAAACAAACGATTAAAGATCTACAGTAGAAAAATGAAGAACTCACTAGAAATATGGCATAGATGGAAGTAGAGCAACTGAAGGCTAGAAGAAAGGCCCAAGCCCTTGAAGGGATAGCCTTGTTAGCTGAAGCAACTAATGATTTGCAAAGCTTTATTACACAATCAGTTATTAGTTATGTTTTGAAGGATATTTCATTTTTGTAATTATTCTTTAGATAAAACTATTTCGATGAGTAGGCTGAAAGGTAGTTAGGGTTTAGTCTTTAACCAATTTTGAAGGATAGTATTAATGTATGTCACAAAGAGGACTAAGGGTTCGATTTTTTGGCTGGCAAGAGGAGCTCTTCAGACTTGTCCATAAGCTAAGTAAATGACTCTTATGTGTATTTGAAAGATTTATTATGAAATATATGCTCTATTTACCCTTCAGTTTGTTCTCTAGATTCATTTATAGCTTATTTTAGCTCCTGAGTTGGTAATTTGATTGATGGTTTAAATTTTTTATATTTGTAGTGCTTACCATTTGTGGATGAACCTCAGTGTTATTTTCTGTTGGATACATGGTTATTATGTTATGCATCTCCGTTTTTCTATGCTTGTGATTTAGTTTTATTTGGGTTATGAATGCATTCCCTCTTGTCATCAAACTTCACAACCAGAAAACCTTAAAAAACCCTAGAAACCTTGTTTTGTTTTATTGAGATATTTGAGATTATGTTGGCTTGTTCTCTTGTAGTCTGGGAACAATTTCTGGAATAAACATCTTTGGCACCATTGTCGGGGATGAAGTTGAAAACATATTTTTCTCTGGGATACTTATGATTTCACTGGTTTTAAGAGGTGAACTTAAACCAACATATCTTAAAGACTACTTTTCACTAGTTTGTCACGGTGGCTAATACGGGAATTGGAACTAGAAACAGACCTATTTCACCTTTGTAGTTGGGGGTTTCAGACCCATAACAGATATTGAAAACAACAAGGAATATTAGAAGGTCTCAGTCATTACCAGCTCTATGTGACCCTGATCAGTTGGATCGTTCATCACCTTTATCTGTTTTGAGAAAAGAAGAAGAAACTTCACCTTGGTTAAAGCCTATAATTCCTGTCAGTAACTTTCAAGTTTTCACTGATCCTCAATCCTTCAGAAAGGAAAAAATAGTATCTCCTGGTAAGATTCCTCTATTTCATTTGAAAGTTGGTAAAACCCCTTTTCAGCCAAGTTCCAGCTAAGTCTCTCCATCACCAAAGTCAGTCAGCCTTAAAATGGCAGCCCAAAATCAGCCTATAGATATGATGGAACGAATGGTTGCACCTTGATATGCACCATTAGTTTTGCCTCACCCTTTGAATGCACTTCCTGGAGGTGACTATCAGAAATACCTGCCTAGGTTTAATGGACAGGGTGAAACTACAACTGAAGAGCACTGGGAAGCCTTTCTCAGTTATGTTGATAACCAAACTATTGAAGCTAAGGACGTATGGATGAGGATGTTTGTGTACAGCCTTGATGGAGATGTCAGAAAATGGTTTAGGGAGCTTCTTGCAAATTCTATCACCATCATAGAAGAGAAAAAAGGATGAAACAATTGCATACTTTTAAAAAAGATTCAATAAAATGTATAGCAGAATTCCTGCAGAAATAAAACCTTCAGAAACATCTGCAAAACTCACATATGCAAATGCTTTCGATCATGAATTTTCCTTACTACTAAGAGAAAGAAGACCTGTTTCTTTACTGAATATGCATGATGCAGTGTTAGAGGTGAAGTCTAACATATTGGCTTCCAATATATTGAAGAAGTAAACAGCTCAACAGATGTATGACAGGAAAGGTAAGAAGGAAGCAGCTCCAAGGGTTTCAACATCTCAGTCTTCAGAAGGAAAAATTGATGAGATGGCCAAGTTGGTGGAGATTTTGACTGCAAAATTAAACAAGTTAGAACTAGAAAGAAATTCAAGCAAGCCTGTTCAATAAGGTGAAAGAAACCCTAACAATCAAAATCAATTCAGGATACAATTTGCTCCTCGTTTCATACCTAGAGAACGAAGAAATAATGATATTCAACGAGAAAGGAGAGAGACCGATGATCAAAGGGTACCACCACCTCTTCAGAACAATGTTGTTGATGAAGAAGTGCTATTTGAAGACACATATCAGGATATGAACTATTTTGGAGAAAAGTTGACTGAGGGTTTTGTCATTGAAGAAGAATTTTTAAATGCATAATATTATGATGCTGATATGTTTGAAACAAAGGATGATTTGAATCTAAAAATGACTATTGTAACTTCTGATGTCTATTAGCATGAACCCAATAAGACTTTGAATTTGAGGTCAGGCCTAAAACAAGTAGTATAGAACCTAAAGAAGAAGGTATTTGTACCTACTAAACAACAATCTGATCCTGTGTCAAAGAAAAAACAAATTCAAGATAAACAAAAGAAGAACATGGAGGTTGAAGAGGTAAATAAAACTATGTAGAATTTTAATCTGGAAAATGAATTAGGCAAAATAAAGATTCCTATGCCTTTTACTGAACTAATGAAAAATCCTTCTTACAAAGAATCAGTTCTTAAAATGATTGGTTCAGCAAACAATCAGCCTATTTTTGATACAGTGAATCTGCAATAAGAAAATCCTAACATTTTTATTGGGTCAGCTTTGGTTGAAAAAACTAAGAATGAAGCAGGTGCTTCACGTCCATTTTACATTACTCTGATAGTCCATGAACAAATGATACATAACTGTCTGGTAGATTCAAGAGCATCACACAATTTAATGCCAAAGGCTGTCATGGAGGATTTAGGTCTGAGTATAACCAAACCCTATCATGATCTGTATGCATTTGATTCACGAGTTGTAAAGTTTTTAGGTGTGATTAAAGACATGGTTGTCAGTTTGGCTCAGCTACCAATGAAAATTGTAATCATGGATGTGGTGGTAGCAGATATTACACCTAAATTTGGGTTACTTCTCTCTAGGTCTTGGGAAAAGAAAGTTGGTGGAACTTTACAAATGGATTTATCATATGCTACTATTCCTGTGTTTGGAGGAGAAAATAGAAGTCTGTACGGAGAGCTTCAGTTTGCCTATATTGTGACAGATGACAAGAACCCTACAAACCATCCTCTGTATGTTGTTGATAAATATTTGGGTACTTGCATGTTACATTTTAGTGATGATGATAAAATTGTTGGTTTGTTAGAGGTTGAAAAGGAACAACCAGTTAAATGCAGCAAGGAATAGGAAGATGAGTTTTGGCAATTATACTTTGATGGATCATCTTGCAAAGAAGGTGTTGGAGTAGGGGTTCTTCTTATATCCCTTGGTGGTGAAATAGTAAAGTTGATGTATAAATTAGAATTCATTACTACAAACAATACTACTGAATATGAAGCTTTGCTATTAGGATTGAAGGCTGCGAAAGATTTGGGCATTCAGCAAATTTCTGCATATGGTGACTCCAAATTAGTTTTTCATCAAGTGAGAAACAACTATCAAGTGAAACATGATTTGCAAAAATTCTATCGAAATGAGGTATGGGACATGATCGATAATTATTTTTAAGCTTTTAACATTACCCATATTCCAAGGGACCATAATCAGACTCTTGATTCATTGGCCTTAGTTGCTACACATTTTAGAATTCCCAAAACCACATAGTTGAGGTATCCCATTGAGGTTAGGTACAGACCATCTGTACCTGATAATGTAAAGCAGTGGAAAGTGTTTGAAGATGACATTGAAATTAAAATATTTTTGGAGATTACACATGAATTTTCTAATTCCCTGATTGATCAAGAGGAAGATGATGAGGATGGAGAAGTTGAAGAGATTACTGAAAATGAAATTGCTGGCCACAAGATTATTGAACTAAAAGGTAATTTCATCCAAAAAGGTTTGGTACCTTTAGAAAGGATATTTTTGAAAGATGATACACCCCTAAAACCTATTGTACAGTCTTCCGAAGAGAATGTGGTGGATTGTAACATTGGCACTGCAGAACATCCTAGAATGGTGAAAATTTTGAAAGCACTCACAGCTGAACAGAGAAACAGGTACATAAAATTTTTAAAGGAACATGTTGATGTATTTGCATGGTCTTATGAAGAATTGAGAACATATGATACTGGGATTATACAACATAAAGTCCCTTTAAAACTGAATGTTAAACCTTTTCGTCAGAAATTAAGGAGGATTAATCCAGCCTTGTTTCCTGTTATTGAAAAAGAAGTGAAGAAGTTATTAGATGCTAAGATCATTGTTCCTCTTAGGTACTCTTCATGGGTGGATAATCTAGTTCCTGTTAGGAAAGAGAATGGAGAAATCAGACTATGTGTTGACTTTAGAAACATGAATAGATCTTCACTAAAGGATAATTATCCTCTGCCTAAAATTGAGCAAATATTGCAGAAGGTTGTTGGGGCACAAAGGATTTCTATGGTTGATGGTTTCTCAGGGTACAATCAGATTTCAATGCATCCTGATGATAAAGAGAAAACAACGTTTACTACTCCCTGGGGAACTTTCATGTATGATAAGATGCCTTTTGGTTTAATGAACGCTGGAGCAACTTTTCAGAGGGCTATGGATATGGATTTTGTTAGGGAAAAGGACAAGTTTGTGGTAATTTACTTAGATGATATTACTGTATTTTCACAATCAGATGATGAACATCTAAAACATTTGGAACAAACTTTCCTTAAATGCAGAAAATTTGGTTTGTCCTTGAATCCAAATAAGTCACACTTTGCTGTACAGGAAGGAAAATTACTGGGACATTTAGTTTCTACTGATAGTATAAGGATTGACCTAGAAAGGGTAAAAGAAATATTGAAGATAAGTCTGCCCAGGAGTAAAAAATATGTCCAATATTTCATTGGTAAAATCAACTTTCTGTGTTGGTTTATACCAAACTTTGCTGAGACTATCAAGCAGATTACAACCATGCTAAAGAAGGATCAAATTAGTCAAGTGGACCACTGAAGCAAAGAATTCATTTGAAAAAATCAAGATGGCTCTTACTGAATCCCCTGTATTAGTAAGTCCATATTTTACCAGAGAATTTATAACATTTTCCTTTGCACCTGAAGATACAGTAGCAGTTGTTCTATTGCAGAAGAATAAGGATGGTCTTGAGCAACCTATTGCATTCTTCAGCAAAACTCTCAGAGATTCTGAATTAAAATACAACATCTTGGAAAAACAGGCTTATTCTTTGGTAAAAGCTTTGAAATTTTTCAGAATCTCTATTTTGCATTCCAAAGTTATTTCATATGTGCCTAATGCTGCTATAAAAGATGTTTTGACACAGCTTGACAACGAGGGGAAAAGAGGCAAGTGGATTGCTAAAATCATGGAGTATGATGTAGATATCAGACCTACCAAACTAGTCAAGGGACAAGGTTTAGCCAAGCTGTTGGCTGAATCAGATTGCCAAGCTTTAGGATTGCATGTGATGGCAGAAGAGCCAGCTTAGGAAGAAAATCAAGCAGAGCTGGAGAAAAAAAAGATTATGAACTTCTATTCAGCATCCACATGGTATGTAGACATTGTGTATTTTCTGTTGTATCTACAATGTCTTGAACATTTAGATAGAAAAGCTACTAGATATTTGAAGCTAAGAACTACTAAGTACTGTTTGGTAGAATAGTAGTTATTTTGGAAGGACCCCGGGGTTATTCTACTCAGATGCTTAGATAAACCTGAAATTGAAGGACTCGATTTCTGAATCTCATGAGGGTGCTTATGGAGGTCACAAGTATTGGAAGGATATATCATACAAAATCTTAAGAGCTGGGTACTATTGGCCTCTTTATTTGCAGATGTATATCAGCAGGTAATAGCTTGCATCCCTTGTCAGAAGTTTGCTAGTAAACAAAAATTGTTGTCATTACCTTTAAAACCAATTGCAGTAAGTGCTCCTTTCCAGCAATGGGGTTTGGACTTTATAGGAGAGATAAGTCCAGCTTCTTCAAGACAACATAGGTGGATTTTGATTGCAACAGACTTCTTTACCAAATGGGTGGAGGCTATCCCTACCAGGAATGCCACAGATAAGGTGATTATGGAATTTATTGAAGAAAATATCCTCAGTAGGTTTGGGTGTCCTCAGAGAATAGTAACAGATAATGAAAAATATTTTAAATCTAAGGAAATGGGACTCATTTTGTGAAAAGAATGGTATCTTGTTGAAACATTCAACTCCTTACTATCCCCGAGGTAATGGTTTAGCTGAGTCCTCCAATAAAAATATCATTCAGAGTATCAGGAAATTGCTGAAGCAAAATAAGAGATCATGGGATTCTATGCTAAAGTATGCATTATGGGCTGATAGAATAACAGTCAAGCAAGCAATTGGAACTTCTCCTTTCCAATTAGTGTATGCTACATATGCAGTTTTTCCTATTCAGTTGGGCATTCTAGTGATGAAGTTTTTTCAGGATTGTCATGAAGAACCTAATGATATGCAGAGAAGGATTTATGCAATGATAGAGTTACAGCAGAACAGGGAAAAAGTGGAAGAAAATGCACAACTATACAGATTGAAGATAAAAGACAGATTTGACAGGAAAATCAAAGATAACACTTTCTTAATTGGTGACATGGTTCTAAGGTGGGATGCTAGGAAAGAGCAAAAAGGGAAACATGGAAAATTTGATAACCTCTGGTTTGGCCCTTTCCTAGTATCTAAGTTTTTGGAAAATAACACTTTTGTCCTACAGAATTTTGAGGGTGAGGAATTGTCAAGTCCAGTTAATGGACGGTTCCTCAAACATTTCTGCAGTTTTTGAGGGGAATTTTAGTTTTTCATTGTATATACTGGTGTGAGTAAAACACAATAAGGACTCCATAACCCAATGGAAATTTTGCAGACTAGCAGGTAGCAGGAAAGAAGGCACTGGTCTACAGGTTCTTGAAGCCTCACAAGGAGGACTTCATCTCGTAGCAGGAGCCAGATGTTAGGTCATGATTTTGTCTTCCTTAGTTTTATGCTTTTGTTTATGTTTTTGAAACTTGCTAATATTTTTGCTTCTAGGAAATTTCCGTTTATAAAAGTTAATTTTGAGTTCAAGCCTTTTAGTTTTTCATCATTTTGATTTTTCTTATTTTTAGGCCTGCTTTTATAAATTTTATTTAGAGTTCATTCTTGAAGGGTTCTACAAGGTATATATTGATTAAATGGTTTCATAAATGATACTAAGGTCGAGATTAAGCATATAAACCAAGTCTTAAACCTGATCAGTGATTTAACGAGGTGAAATTATGTGTTGGGATTCTCTTGTAGCGCAAGAGCGAAATTAATACACTAGAGCGCTACAAGAAAGTCACGAGTGCCAAAATCATTATTTTTCAGTCCAAATTTTTCGGGGGTTTTGTCCCTGAGATGTTAACCACATCAATTATCACATTTGATACGTGTCTTGCCAAGTTTATCATTGAAACAGGTGTATGGTCATCGTGTGAGGGAGATCATGGAAATTGTATGCAGTTCATGGTGAATGATGACAGTGAGTGGAACGAGGCAGAATTTTTGGGAATATGTTCTTAAGCTGAAGAATACGAAGGTATTGAAAGTCGTGGTGGGAACATATTCATGAGAAATTGGAGTTTTTACAGTTGAATGAAGAATTAGGGCTTTTCGGCAATCATAGTTTGAAGCGATCGTGACAGTTGGAGACAGCTAGAATGTGAAATTCGACACCTAACCCTTGAAGAGATCGACTTCCACTGCTTGTATTAAGATTCTGAGTAGGTACCCCGTGTGGCATTTGATAGGGTTTGTTTAATTGGGGGTTTTCTGATTAAATTCCATAATGTCAAAATTCTAAGGAAGGATATGAATTTAATCACTCAATAGACTATGAATGGTGAAATATTAACCAATATATCCAAGTATTCATCGTTTGAAATAATAAACTTCAAAGCAAAACTATTGAAGGTCCCTGAATTTGGTGATTAGGTCAAATTGTTTCAAAATTTGGTACATAAGAGTTCTTGAACTGTATGATAGGGCAGACTGTCGGGATTTGAAGATAAATAGACTCTGAGAATATTGCCAAGTGCTGTAAACCATAGTGAAAATGAAGAAAAGTGGAAAAACTAATAGAGTTGAGCCCACTGATCTCAGTTGGATAGATAAATTTCTAGAATGTGCTGAGCTATTTACAAATGCAGGATGGTTGATATTTTTCAAGAAAAATGATGGATACCATGCAGAGGTCTCCCATAAGTTTTCTCAGTGCTATGACAAAGACACTGTATCTTTTGATACTTTGCAATTCAAATTGACCAAGGAGTGAGTAGCTGAGGCAACAGGAATTAAAAATGAGGGAGAATTATGGTTTAAGAAGGTGCCATTCACCTTTAATGCACAAAAATACCTACTGCCTGGTATAATTGCAGATTGGGGTAAGGGTGTACCCATTCATAACTTCAGGCCTGAATGAATAGAACCTATTAAGGTTTTACATAGTTACATTACATGTGAAGGAATATATGCCTTCATTTTTAAATACCACTTCAGATTTCTTCAACACCTCAGTAATGAGTCAAAGATGAACCTACCCTTATTATTTCTAAAGATCCTGCAGAAGATGTCTTGCAGAATTAATGAGCACGAGAATCATACTAGACAGTCCATTTTCCGCCATGGACTTATCAAACTCATTATAAACACCATTTTGCAGAGTAAGGGGAAAACTTGGGAATATTTCCTTTTCTGGTAAGGGTTTCAGAATGGTCAAGAAGGACAGTCTCACAGAAAACAAGCTAATCAAGGACAGACCTTGATCATAAAGCTTAGACAGAAGATAAAGGTTAAAGATGAAGACAATATTAAATTGGAGGAAGTTTCAGAGCCTACAAAGGAATATTTTGAGTCTAAACAACATCTTAATGACATTGAGAGCAAATATTTGCAATCTAATAATAAGGAGACCGATCCTGTTCAGGATGATGCAACAACAGAGAGATTTGTTGCTAAAAAGATTGTACTTGCAGAGAAAATTTTAGGTGATGAAGAAGATACTGAAGTCCAAAAACAAAGTCCAATCACAGTCTTGTAAGAGGATGAGAAATGATTGTTTGAGGAGGATAAACTCCCTGTTATTGATGAAACTAGGGTTTGTACTAAAAAGGAATTTCACAGGAAGGAGGATGAGGTAGCAGTACCAAAGAGAAAGAAGCTAAAAGTTATTGAATTTTCCTCAATCACTCATCAGAGCAAAACTTTCAAAATGTTAGGGGAACTTGCTCCTATGTGGAGACCCAAGACTAGACCTAAAAACAAGCTCAGGATGAATATGAAGAAATTGCTGAACCCTAAATTGAATAAAGAAGAAGTAACAGTGCTAGAGGACTCATCATCTGATGAAAAATTAGATGTTAATAAGGGTGATAGTAAAAGAAAAAAGGCCAATGGAATCAGAAAGAGAGTCTGCCCTTACTGAGACTAAATTGTCTGATATTTTTCTAGAGATACGAAGTCAAATGTTGTAGGTACAACAAGAAGGTAAGATAAAGGCTTCTCACTCAGAAAAGAAGGTGATAGTTGAGGAAAATGTTCCCTGTGAAGCTGAGACTGGAGAAAACCTAAGTTTTCCTGAAACTCCTACAGAATTGTTACCAGAAGATGAAGAAATCTATAGGAGACTAAACATTCCATGGCTTCCAAATGAGATGCAAAGTACAGCTGGAAATAAAGCATTTGATTCAGAAAAAGAGAATTTACAGAGAACTGTAAAATAGTATAAATATTAGGTGGAATATATGCAAGAGACAAATGATGGCTTGGTCATGGAAAATAGAAGACTCGGAGAGGATCTGGATGAGGTGAATAGCCACTATCAAGAGCTGATTGCAGTCTCAAAAGAGGCATTGAAAAGGAAGAGGAATACAGAGTCTCAATTTACAATGTTGAAACAAACCATTAAATATATACAACAGAAAAATGAAGAACTCACTAGAAAGATGGCAAAGATGGAAGCAGATCAACTGAAGGCTAGAAGAAAGGCCCAAGCCCTTGAAGGGATAGCCTTGTTAGCTGAAGCAACTAATGATTTGTAAATCTTGATTACACAATCATTTATTAGTTATGTTTTGAAGGATATTTCATTTTTGTAATTATTCTTTAGATAAAACTATTTTGATGAGTAGGATGAAAGGCAGTTAGGGTTTAGTCTTTAACCAATTTTAAAGGATAGTATTAATGTATGTCGCAAAGAGGACTAAGGGTTCGATTTTTTGGCTGCCAAGAGGAGGTCTTCAAACTTGTCCATAAGCTAAGTAAATGACTCTTATGTGTATTTGAAAGACTGATTATGAAATATATGCTCTATTTACCCTTCAATTTGTTCTCTGGCTTCATTTATAGCTTTTTTTAGCTAATCAGTTGGTAATTTCATTGCTTATTTAATGTTTTTATACTTGTAGTACTTGCCATTTGTGGATGAACCTCAGTGTTATTTTCTGTTGGATACATGGTTATTATGTTATGCATATCAGTTTTTCTATGCTTGTGATTTAGTTTTATTTGGGTTATGAATGCATTCCCTCTTGTCATCAAACTTCACAACCAGAAAACCTTAAAAAACCCTAAAAACCATGTTTTGTTTTATTGAGATATTTGAGATTATGTTGGCTTGTTCTCTTGTAGTCTGGGAACAATTTCTGACATAAAACGTAGGCATTTTGAATGTCAATATGATCAAACTAGAGCACCTCAATTGTCAAGATGATCAAAGTGGAGCGCCTCAACTTTGAGTTAATGAGCTAGAAATCAGCTAATAGACCAATATTGACCAATATAGCATAAGTAGGATCATATAACATAAGTATTAGACAAATGAAAATTCCTCCTAGGTGTAGATCATGGTAACAAGGTACATTAATTCTCTAACATTTGTTCAATGGGATTCTCTCCTATTTGAGTGGTCTCTTCCGGCCTTCCCTCTCTTGACAAGGATATTCAACCTAGTGATGAGTCTTCTTCCAACTAGATATCCACTAATGGGCCTTCTTCAAGTGTGTTGTCTAGTGATGAACTATCTCTAGATGTGCACATAGCGATGGGACCTTTCTAGATCATTTTCCCTTCCTCTACAACCGTTATTGGCATTTTCATGGAACAGTCAGTAGAGGTTTGGCAATTTCTTGGCCGCCTTAGACGCTCTTTTTCCATAGTTCCTCTCTCATGGAGATAGTATAGGTCACAAAAAATAAACAATGTGTTTCATAAGCATTGCTTCATAGCTTGAATGCATGTATTTTTAGTATATGAAGAGGCTACACAACCACAAACTCAAATTGATTGTTTAACCACTAATTTTTTATTGTCCTTTCCATTTTTCATATTCGTTCAGTTCTTAAGACTTTTAAAGGCCTTAACCTTGATGTTGGTTTATTATGAAACTGGTTTCCTTATTCCCAAGGAATTTGAAGTTCCTAGGATGAAGGAACATCATGAGAACTTCAATATTTTGATCCCGGAGAAATGCACTGGAGTATACCTTGCATAGAATTACTTCATAGATGACTTGACTTTGATTTATGCCAAATTTATGAAATTGGAACCTCCAAGTTTGATAGAGTTATTCATACTAAAATTGTATAGATACTTGGTAAATTCTCTTCCCTTAGAGAGAGGGATGGGAGTTCTCATATATGTATCATAGAAAAAGGAATTCGAGGATGTAAGAACATCCTTGAAACTTCAATATTTTGATGTTGAATACTTGCACAGGATTATACCTTTCACAGTAGTATACCCATAGATATGCACAGGAGTATACCTTGCATAGAATTAGTTCACGAATGACTTGACTTTGATTTTTGCCAAAATTATGAAGTTGGCACCTCCAAGTTCGATGGAGTTATTTAGATTGAAATTGTATAACTACTTGGTAAATTCTCTTCCCTTAGAGAGAGGGAAGGGAATTTTCATATGTATCATACAATAAGGAATTCGAGGATGAAATAACATCCTTGTGTTGAGGCCTAGAAAATTGCAGGCGACAACAGCAAGGGATTCTCCCCAGTAAACGTTCCCAACTAGCCCATTACTATTTGGTATGGAGAATCCATCTAGTTTGCGGTCTGGCTACCGTAGGTCAAGTAACCAAAATAAAGGGTTTTACCGGTTATGGCCCAGTCCACCGTGTATCTTTTTTAGTTTTTTAGTTTTGAGTATGAGATGCAAGTACCTATGTAAGGATGCATATTGATAGAGAATATGAGGAGCGGTCACAATGTGATGCCCAGGTTCTTACCTATTGTCTTAAATCTCTCGCATCTAAATCACACACAACAAGAAAACTAAAACTAACTTAACTAAACTGTCCCTAGGGAGCAAGATTATCATTTAATGAGTAATGCATTATTGTTCATGCATTAATAAAAATCACAGGTAGATGTTCTTTATTTCAAAACACATAAACATGAATAGATAGATGAACAACAAGATAGCTCATTGTTTATGAAAAGCATTCATTACTCATAGTGGAAATTCCATAAAATAAACTAGAGAGCATTCATACAAGAACATATGTTCAACAAGTTATAACGATCTCATAGTTAATGGACAAAATCTGAAAACGAAATAGTTCCCCTTCAACAAAATCCATTGCACAACATTTGAACATTCCACCAAAGCTTTCTCCAACAGACAAAATTGTAATTATCTATTGCAAAAGGAAATAGTTCTTCTTACAACATGTTCTCACAAGTCTAATTGGGAAAAGGTCCCCTATTCCCTCTAACTTTCCTATATTTCAACAAAATAGCAAAACCCTTGGGCTGCCCCCCCGGGTGACCTTTGGGCTCCCCCAACCGTTTAATCTCACATTTTTTTCCTTTTGTGAGTGCTCATGATTTAGACAATACGTTACATTTCATTAAAATTTAATAGCACTTTTATAACGAGAGACCAGCTCGATCAGTGATCAACTTTTCTTTAAGCCTATGCTGCTATCGAATCTGTTGGTCCTGTTTTTTATCTTGCTTCTCTATGCTTCAGCCTCTTCTTTCCTTGCTGCCTCCCTTTCGCTTTGGCTTCTAGATATATCTTGTTGCAGTAGTCACCCTATCATGCACATAGTATATTTTAGACCATCAAAGTAAAACAAACTGCACTAATACATGCATTGTATAAAATGAACTATAAACAATGTTAATACATGAAAAGAAAATGATAAGGAAAAGAAAACCTTGCAAGCTGGGTCCGAAAAAATTCTAAGCCCGTCGTCCTACTAAAACCAAAATCCTAACCGAACAGAATCTTCATCTTAGAAAAACCTTAACTCGACCAGCACCCATGGGAAAACTCTGCCATCCCACAAAATAGAGTAACAACACAACCAAAATGGCAAGAAAAACCCTACCGACAGTCGAAAGCAAAAACAATAAGCATCGGCTAGGTAATCCACTTTGACGGGAGGAATTAATAAAGCATCAGATGATTAGTTCAATAAGAATCCATAATGACGGGCGACGAATAGACTCTCGTCTTTACAATGTCGACAAGGGAAAACACTAAGTTCCGCTGTAATCAAGCATCGAATAGCGGAGTCACTAAGGTATCGGCAGATGAATCAACTCAAATGCCGAAGCGATAGTGTATTGCGCAACCGCAATGGTGGGAGCCATACAACCTAAGAGTTCCATGGCAACATAAAACATATCGGCGAAAACCATAACAAACCATCGGCGAGCAGAAAATTTATATGGAGGATGTGTAGTTAGCTCAGGAGCCGCAATGGCGGAAAGAAATTAGGCTACAACTTTAGATCGAAATCATAAAACTTTCTGATAGTGAAAAGAACAACAATAAAACATGGTATCAGCGAGGATTAGCCCTAATCTGTCAGGACATTCATTACTGATCCTTCGAAACGGCGGCTGCACAGATAACTACAATCTGAAACAAACCTTAAATGACTTCTGATAGTGTTAAATAAAACATCACAAATTAAACAGTTGTTCAATAAACCAAGGAATCGCTGACAATCAAAACTATCTATCGGGTCATTCATTGTTCAGCCTCTGCAACGGCGGCTACATAGAGAACTATGGTCGCGATTCACTGTTCAATAAACCTCCGATAGCGAAATTAATCACAAACCAAAACTTCAAGTTCAAGTCAATAGCATCAGCAAACAAAGATAGTTATTCAATCTTCCGAAAGTGATCAACAATTTCCTTAAATCAACCTCAAAAGATCAAACTCGCAGCAGAAGAACAACAAAGTTTAGCAATCCCAACAAATCTAAGCAAGACAAAATTAAAAGGAAGGTCCAATTTTTTTTTTAAAATTTGGGAAAACGTTGCAGCTGCAACAATTGGTGACTACTTGGTGAATCCAGATCTCTGGACAATTTCTTCCTTAAGTAAGAGACTGTTTCACAAAAAAAACCAACATGTTGAATCATTGATGATGGTCCAATTTAGGGAAAATGGAACCCAAGATTTCAAAGTCAAGATAACTCTTTAGAGGGCAGGAATATGAGTTTCATTTATTACCTCTGTCTTCAGGTAGCTTCCAGCTTGGACACCATAGGATTGTAACATATGGTAAACATAAATATTCATTTGTTCCTCATTCCCATGCCATTTTGCAGTTTTTTGTGCTTTTGGACTTTTTGTCCTTTTGAGTCCTCCTCATACCTTTCTTTCGGAATTTTTTATTCAGGCTCCTCTATCCATAGTGTCTTTTTGTGTGAGAGATGTATTTAATTTTCAGCTCATGGACGGAGAAGAACTTTTGGCAATCATGTACTCATATGATTCAGTACTTTGTTTTGATACATATTGCTTTGTTAGGATTTTTGACTCTTATTAGCCTTTTGGATTTCAATTCTTGACATGGGATCATTTATATATATTATACTGTTTACCCTGCTTCCTTTCCGTGGATCTTTTTCTATCACCCCCTAGGACATTTTTAATTGTGAGATGGATGGAGCCTCAAAATAGTATTCCAGACCTTTTGATCTTGAGTTATTTTACAAGGATTAAGTAGGACTTCAATGTGTACATATCCATTTAGGAAAACTGTTTAAACTAGAAGAAATTCTTTTAGATAACACAATAGTACACAGTCTTATAATCAAGGATTTTAGTTAATCTAGAATTATGATGTTCTCCATGCAACCAAAATTTTGCCTCTTTTTTATTGAAATCAATCAAAATCTAAACTAAGGCAAAACATAAATAAAATAATTCAAAATAGACAGTTAAATCAGTTTATTTATGTACAAAACAAAAACAAAAATTAGGAAAAATAAGGTTTGAGAACCAAACCGTTTACTGGTGAGTTCTCTTCCCACCCCTGTAAGTCTTGCAATTTATAGGTTGAGGGGCCAAGTTTTACTGCAATATAAAAAGGGCCTACCCATAACTATTAAAACTTCGTGTGCTTCCCCTTCTCATCATGCAGGTGATCCCACTTAAGAACCAGGTATCCCACTTCAAATTCCTTTGTTCCAGCTTTGTGCTTATCAGACCACCTTTTCACTACTTCCTGTTGTTGCTTAAAACATTCTTTGGCCCTGGATCTAGACTCTTCCACCTTCACAAGATTATAGATTCTAAGTTGTAGGATTTCATTATCTGTGCCTCTAGACCCTTGGGCTATTATGGAAGATGGTAGCATAATGTTAGGAGGAAGTATAGCCTCTTTCCCATAAACAAGGGTATACGGTGATGCACCTAAGAAATTCTTGGGTGTGACCCTATCAGCCTGTTGACGGGCATATGTGACTATGCACGCAACGGGGAAGACAACCCAGACCGAGATCCTTAGAGTAGGTTCCAAGCTGTTTGGGATGGTTGTTTCCAACAGGTTTAAAGGCTCTGTTAGCTTGAAAGTCTAAAACTAAAACAAAGCTATTGTTAAATCTATCAAATACCTACGAATATACACAACAATCTTATTAACAAATGTACAAATTAAATGAGTTAATCTGATAACTAATGAATTATTAATATAATTAAATTAATCTATGAACTAAATATATATAATTAATCTTAACTTATAATATAATAATCACAAAATTAATCAAATATTAACATGTTTAAATAATTACAAAATGTATTATTAACAAATATACATTAATTACAAAAATCAAAGACTAATCTCACAGCAGTATAAATATTAAATTCTGATTTAATGAACATAATGAAAAGAAAAGAAATTGTGTTATTTTGCTTTAAGTTTGATCCTGAATGTGATTCACTGGCTGGTTTCCATAAAATAGTTTAAAGAAACAGCATATTAATCTATCCTCGATCTTATCCTGATCAAAAGTGAAAAGAATATTAAACCTGGAATCGAATTATGCTGATAAGAATACTGCATGAATACACTTGATAATATTTAAAGAAATTTAAACATTAACAAAACCATACAGTAATCATTACATATTATATAAACAATGATATCGATCATTAATTAAACAACATGACATATCAGCAACATCAAAAACATTAAAAATCGATAATCGTACAAGACATGTATATTTGCAAAATTCTTTAGAGAATTATAACAAACATAGATAAAGTAGAAAAGAAATGACAAGACTGATAGATATCAAAACTATATGCCAAGTATACAAACTATAAACATATATTAAAAATATCACCAGTTCAACATATCGTAGATGCAGACAAGTAGCTGTCTAAAATTGCAAATAAATCAAACCACAGTCTTACTGTCTCTTCTCCATCAACTATCGACCTCAGGCAGCAGTGTTTTCTGAGCTTACAAGAGAGAAATATCTTCAGCTATGGCAGCCCCTCAGTCCCCTCCCCTTCTAGCAAATTCCAGTCTGCTTAAATAACCAAAAACGGAATCCAAATTAGGTTTTACACAGGCAAAATTTTGTCGGCCGTAACTGCAAAAATCGTGTCCAGAAAACCCCCCAAATATCCCAGAATCCATCACTTTTTGGCAAAATCTTCGTGAGTACAACTAAATGAGTCCATTCTGAGAAAAACCCATGTGGCGGATTTTTCATATCTATCTCCATTTGTTAACAACGTGGCTTGGAAAAACGCCTGTTATTTGAAAACACGTTTTTAATAACTGACAGAGAATAAAATTCGTCTCGTGGCAATTTCCAGAATCATAACAATCTCCTTAGCATCTGCACATGAAAAACAAAAAACCTAATAAAAGAAAGAAGTGTAAACAGAATTCAATCATGAGAAAATAAATATCTTAACCAATGATATTTCCAGCTCTTTTGGCGTTATCAAAATCTACGATTTGTTTCAATATGTGCAATTAAAACATTTCAGCATCTACAGGATATTTGTTTTTATCATTATTAGCAAAATAATAATCCATAGATTCGGTTGGCATCTCTCAAATCTCTACAATATCGGAGAACAGATAGCTTGTTTAATATGAGGATCCCGTTGTGGATAAAACAAAATTCACAAACATTTCCATTGAATTAATAGCTCCTTCAATCTTCATTGATAACCACGTGCCGTTATTCAAATAACCGGTGGACAAATTAGACAATAATATTCAATAAAAAGGAAAAGTATGCTCATTTCTAAGCCTTTATAAAATTCACATTAATTCCTGGTATTTTTGCAAATATCATAAAATTAAAATAAAGTGTTGATTATA
>LPNX010491802.1:0-24046 GCA_001517045.1 Pseudotsuga menziesii
GTGTGTATAGAGCATATAAAATTATGATAAGACATTTTACTAAAATTCATGACATGACGACCATTAGAGAGAATACATTAAATATTGAATAACCTCTTACCAAGGGATGATATTCATTGCCCCCTTTGGCGTGTCCCTTCTCCCTACAATGTCTTTCAGCTGTTGTTATTAAAATTCTTCTTCTTTGCAAACCCCTGCAATCATTACATGGGTAATAACATTTTCCATCGCCCCTCACCTCTAATGCCACTCTGAACCGAGCAAGCTTCCTTGCATTTTCATTCATGGTGACAAAGCCTTGTGGTGACAAGAAATTGTCTTACCTACACCATACCAAAAAGTAAGTTGTCAAATACATTACATATAAATATGGACTTGGATGGTACACAAATAAATAGCTGTGTTTGCAAGTGTAAAGATGGTAGGTAAAATGCATGGTGCTTCTTTTCAAGAGTATATAGGAAAGCAGTAAACTGAAATCCAAATGGACATGAATACAAACAGGCATTAGAGACAACAATTTACTACAAATTACACCATTTCCATGAATCCACATAAAAGGTATCAATACCATCTACTCTATTGAGCCCAATCTATATATTCATGTATTCTATTCATACAACACAACCCATGGTTGCATTGCCTTAATGTTGTAAATAATAGTTTTATTGGTGGCATTAATTTATGAATCCATTCACATATTCATGAAATCAAACAAATAGTTTGAGATCAAATAAATACTATCAAGTCTAGTGTAAACAATACTCATGTATAAAATTAATAAAAGACAAGTGATTTACTCTTTATCGTGTTCCTTTTTCTATTTGTTGGAGTAAATCACCTTTTCTTTTGTCCTTATTTTGATGGTTGTCACAAACCACTATTCCTTATGTGTCATCAATTTTATTTATGTACTCACTATCATCACATAACGACTAATATATCATATACCTCTCCAAGAATAACATCCAATGACATGAGAATACCATGGCTAACTCAACCTCATCAATGAAGTGAATTAAAAGAAGGAAATTTAAGTCCATGAAACTTGTGGGCAGTTTCCTTTTAACCACACAAAAAATCTGAACTATATGTTGATTACACATTGTATTGATAGCCATGTGCACATCATTTGACATAATCCAACATAAAAAAGTAAATAATTTTGATATGGAACATTGTAGGTTCTAATGGAAGTCATGGTTCCCACATTAGCATGAAGTAGTAAAAGTATGCATCATTTGAAAACACAAACTAACCTTGCATGTTTAAAATCTGAACTATGTAGATCTAGAAATGGATTGTTCACTAGCAGGAGACGGAAATAATAAACAGCTCCAACAATCACCCGAAAACAGTGCTGCAACAATGGCAAGTGTGAAAAAAATATCGTTAAGGTATTCATTTTTATAGAACTCTTAGACGTCGCTATAGCGATGGAAAACATTGACTTTTGCACCCTAGGTCAACTTGACCATTGTAAAAAGTCAACAAAAGACGGTGCCATCTCTATAGAGACGGTCAGGAGTGGATACAGCGACGTCCAATAGTTTAGGCATGGATACAGAGACGTCTAAGAGTCCAGGCGTGGATACAGCGACGGCTAGGCGTGGATACAGCGACGCCTTGTTCCTGTTACATCGGATTTTACACCAAAAAGTAAGAAACGTGGAAAACCTCTGTGGAAAAATCCACGCTTTTGTACTAGTGAAAGAACCCTTTGTTCCGACATAACACATAGAAATTCGGTATTTCTATATACAAGATAAGATGCAGATGATGATACTGTAGATACAGATGGTGGTGATTCAGTATTTCTATACTGAATATAGAGATGATGATGTTTCAGTATTCCCATACTAAAGATATAGATGATGATTATTTTAGTATTCCCATACTGAAGATATAGATGATGATGATTTCAGTATTCCCATACTGAAGATATAGATGATATTTCAGTATTCACATACTGGAGATACAGATGGTGATAGTTCAGTATTCACATACTAAAGATGTAGATGATGATGGTTTGGATGATGATGTACTGACGAAGCCTCTTCCTCAAGTAGAGTTTGAACACTTTCGAGACAAGCTTGGTGTTGTTCGGAAAGACCTTCCTCGAAAGGGGGAGTAGTGATGTTGCAGTGGGATTGTATCAACCCTGGGAATTTTCCCTAAAGTGATCCAGAGACCTCGATCCTCGAGAATGAAGAGGGATTGTATCATCCTGGGACATCTGTCCACAATAGATCTGGTGACCTCGGTCCTAGAGAACGTGGTGGGATTGTATCATCCCTGGACACTTTCCCTAAAGTGATCCGGAGACCTCGGTCTTCAAGAATGAAGAGGGATTGTATCATCCCGAGACATCTGTCCATAATAGATCCGGTGACCTTGGTCCTTGAGAATGTGGTAGGATTGCATCATTCTTGGACATCGTCCTAAAGTGATAGGGACTGATTCTCCTGTAATCAATCCGGTGGCTTCGGTCCTCGAGAATGTGGTAGGATTGCATCATCCTTGGACATAGTCCTAAAGTGATAGGGACTGATTCAACTGTAATCAATCCGGTGGCTTCGTTCCTCGAGAATGTGGTAGGATTGCATCATCCTTGGACATAGTCCTAAAGTGATAGGGACTGATTCTCCCGTAATCAATCCGGTGGCTTTGGTCCTCGAGAATGTGGTAGGATTGCATCATCCTTGGACATAGTCCTAAAGTGATAGGGACTGATTCTCCCGTAATCAATCCGGTGGCTTTGGTCCTCGAGAATGTGGTAGGATTGCATCATCGTTGGACATAGTCCTAAAGTGACAGGGACTGATTCTCCCGTAATCAATCCGGTGGCTTTGGTCCTCTAGAATGTGGTAGGATTGCATCGTCCTTGGACTTAGTCCTAAATTGATAGGGACTGATTCTCCCATAATCAATCCGGTAACTTCGGTTGTCAAGAATGTGGTGGGATTGTATCATCCCTGGACTTTAAGTCCAAAAATGATCCAAAGAATTTTTGTCTTCGAGTTGTGGATTGCAGGTTATTGCTGATGATGATGATGGCGTACTAATCGAAAGATCAGAGTATGATGATGTACTGATAGAAATATCAGAGTATGATGATGACGTACTAATCAAAATATTAGAGTATAATGATGATGACATACTGATCGAAATATCAGAGTATGATGATGATGATGTACTGATCTAAAGATCAGAGTATGATGATGATGTTTCTATGTTGATGATGTTTCTGATCGAAAGATCAGAGTATGATGATGATGCTGTTGCTGATGATGATGATGTTCTCTAATCGAAAGATCAGAATATGATGATGATGATGTTTCTCTGATCAAAAGATCAGAAGTTGCTGATGATAATGATGTTCTCTGATTGAAAGATTAGAATATGATGATGATGTTGTTGCTGGTGATGATGATGTTCTCTGATCGAAAGATCAGAATATGATGTTGATGATGTTTCTCTGATCAAAAGATTAGAAGTTGCTGATGATGATGTTCTCTGATCGAAATATCAGAATATGATGATGATGATGTTTTCTGATCGGAAGATCAAAAGTTTCTTATGATTATGATGTTGCTGATGATGATGATGTTTTCTGATCGAAAGATCAGAATGCGATGATGATGATGATGTTTCTGATCGAAATATCAGAATGTGATGATGATGATATCCTGATGATGACGATGATGACGTATTATCGAAGTATGATGATGATGACGTACTGATCGAAAGATCATAATATGATGATGAGTTGATGTTAGAGTACGATGATGTTCGGTTGATGATGTTTCTGATCGAAATATCAAAGGCTAATGATAATGATGATTCTGATTGAAAGACGAGAGTATGATGATGATGATATTTTGATGCTGATATTTTGATGGTGATGATGTTGATGTTTTCATGATGATGTTTCTGATCAAAATATTAGAGTATGATGATGATGTTGTTGCTGATCAAAAGGCCAAAGTGCTGAAGAAGATGTTGCTGATTGAAAGGTCAAAGTGTTGAAGATGATGTTGCTAATCGAAAGGTCAAATTCTTGAAGATGATGTTGCTAATCGAAAGGTCAAAGTGCTGAATATGATGTTGCTGATCGAAAGGTATAAGTGTTGAAGATGTTGCTGCTGATTGAAGAGTCAATATGCTAAAGATGTTGCTGATCGAAGCGGTCAAAGTACTTGTTCGAGCAGGGTCCCACAGCTACAGAAGAAGCTTCTAGTTTAGCAGAGAGATAAGTTTTGGCGGAAAGAAGATAAGACAGAGCTACGACGCCATAGCACGTTTCCAGCTGGAGAGCAGAGCCGAAAACCATGACTTTTAAGATAGAAAAGTCAAAGAAAGGCAATGGTACCTGAGCAGCCGAGAAGAGAGAGATCAACCACTGCATTGAAGGCAGCGGCGGAAGACAAGAGGGCTCAGCAACCCTCATAAAGGAGAAGGAGCAACGAGGCTGAAGCATTGAAGATGAAGGACAGAAAAACGAAGCGGTGCATAGTACCCATGATCAATGCCGGGAAGCATGGGAGACTGTAGAGAGCTGTGGTGTGACAGAAAGCGGCTACCTCAAGTACAGATATGGTCGACTGTCACTAGTTAGGGTTTTGGGTTACTGTTGGGACAGGCCCACAGTGTTGTAATGGCGAGACCTTCGGGCTGCCTATAAAGGGATATATTTTGTATTGTAAAAGGGTTGGTTAGTTAGTTGGGTCATTCGGTTGTTAGTAGTGTTTTGTAGAACATTAGACTATTGTAAAATCCTAGCTCTGGTTCTGTTATCAGCGGTAGCAATCTTACTGTAACCAGTAGCTGGCTTATAGAATATGCATGTAACGATCCGCAGGGATCGAAAGAGAGAGAAGAGTATATTGTAGGAGAGAAATATAAAGAGAGAAGAGATCTAAGAGAGAATATCTTAAGCTACATATGCGGTGCAGCAGAACTATGTTTTACCTTCCCCTGAGCTATAAGAAAATGCAGTTATGTGGACGTAACTTCCATTCTGGAGGTGAACCACGTTAAAATCCAGTGTTATGGGATTGGTTTATCTGTTGTGTTTACTTATGCAATTCACAGTCATTTCATGGAATTTGTTTATAGTTTAATGAATGAATGTGTTAATCAGTTCACAACAGTATGGAAGGAAAAACATAAGTTAAAGTCTTTGGCATGTTGGATATGGTTCATTTATGCTTTGTGTAAAACAGTCACTATTGCAGTATCGAATAGCCTTGTATGTTAAGTCTTTCACGTCGACACGAGCAACGCTAAGTGCACTAAGCCGCGGAGAAAGGATATCACAGAGAGGTGATATCGCATCGGCAGAGGAGCTGCAGTGCACGATACCGCAGGTTAAGGACTCAACGTTGGGCAGGAGCTGCGTGTCACACAATGCGTGGTGATGCGATAAGGCCGGAGATATCGCGAGAGAGGGAAAGTGCGCACCGCAGGATAGGACTGGGCGACGGTGTAAAGGAAAGTCTCATGGCTAGAAGAGCTGCGGGACTAGGAAATCGCACGACGCGAGCAGGAGGTCGTGCGACGCATATAGAAGGAGACCTCGTAGCTGGGGGAACTACGAGCCACTAGTAGGATCGCCACAGAACCTGGTCCAAGACACTTGAGTCCTTGTCCAACCCATTAGAGTCACTTCGGGTGAGACTTCATACCGCTTTGTGGTCTGTCACCGAAAGGGCCGGTGATCTAGGGGTGTTGTTGGTTGAATATAGTAAACCCAAGTCTTCCCATAGCAGCCAACAACTGATGATGCTGAAGACTAAACATTGAAGATGAAGACTCCATGATGTTGAAAAGCTTCCAATGATTTATAGGTGTATCACCCTACTGATGTTGATGATGTCCTCTATCTCTCTTCTATTATTGTTGTTGTTGATGTTGTTAGAGAATACCCTTCTCGTTAAAGGGGAGTGTTGAAATATTGTAACTTCGAAGAATATTCTATATGTATTTCTTTGTCATCCCCGATGGTCCTACTGGGAGAACCACTTGTATTACTTTGTACCCCGATGCTCCTAATCAGAAGAACTAATAAGAGTCATGAGGTAGTCCCCTCTAATTATAAAGGTGGGTCATTAGCACCCCAGTGTGGTTACTTGAGCCTACATGTGTAACTCAAGCCTGCATGATTAACTCAAGCCTACATGACAGATGAGTTAACTTAAGTGAACGGATGAATATAAATAGAGGTGTAGTGCTCCTCATTTGAGACACACACACTCACTTGAGTAGCACACTTGTGGAGGAGAGAAGTAGCTGGAGAAGGAGGAGGATCAGGTTTTTGATCTCCTTGTTGGTTTTACCTTTTTACCTTTTGGGGGCATCTATATTGAGGAAGCTTTTGATGGGTTTTTACCTTTAGGGTTTTCCCAGGATAAATCTGTGTTGTTCTTGTGATACTGTTTCTTTCAGTGATCCTGTTTATATGCTTTTGTTATGGAAATGAAATGAAATACTAATTTTTTTAGATAAGCATATAAAAACTTAACATTTTAGTCATTTATAGTTAATGATTTAGTCATGGATTTAGTCATTGATTTAGCCACTGAGTTATTCATTGATTTAGTCGTTGTTTTAGTCACTGATTGCAACCATTAATGACCAAATATATGACTAAATAAACTACTAGATGTTAACATATTAATGACTAAGATAAATACGACTAAGATATAGGAAATTATCTACTAATAGTCGTATATATGTGAATTTAGTCATTTTTGTAGTGACAAATTTATGGTAGGGCACGGAGGAATCAAACCACCAACCTCCTACCTATAATTCGGTAGGCACTCTACCATTGAGCTAGCACCCTTTAAGAAGTTGTTATATCTTGACAATGATGATATTCAAACAAATTTATGATAGATGTCAATCTACAAACTACATAATTATTACTATTACAACTTACCAGTAACTAGTATTTATGATAAACTAATTCATGAGAGCCATGTACAATTTTCCCTGTAACTAAAGCTAATAAAAATTTAAGCAATCACCTAGTGTCACCCACTACTGGACTTTCAAAAATCACATCACTCGAATAGTTACATGAAGATCAGACAGCTTATCAAATGATAGGATTCAACTTTCCTATATCAAATGACCAAATTTGCTGATGAAATAAATGGTTCGATATCATGTTTGTAATCAGCAATATTTTTTAGCCATAAGCACAATACATCCATCATCTTTCCCTTGTATTCCGTTGATTATGTTTTCCTTGTTAGCTATTTGTACATATTGACTTTTATAGTTTTCTTGAACAAAACATATAGGTGCTTTGTGGAATCCTTGGAAGCTTCATGTAAAGGAAGGTAGTTAACAGTATTTTGGTAGGGAATCCATGCTTTAACCAGTACATTTCCAAGTCTGCACAAATTAAAGTCTATGCTTTTGAAAATGAGATGAGCATAATCATAACAGATATAGGTTCCATCTATAGAATGTCTTAACAAAAGTCTATCTAAGGAACTACTCTAGAAAATAGTTTAATTTAGTTTAGATTCTCACAAAATATTCATTTGAAAACATCGCTAAGGGAATTCATATTCAAAGTTATCAGGAGAATTGACTATTTGGAGTTCATGCCTGGCACAAATCTCTCAGATTAATGCAATTCCCATATCCATGTCCATACTATGCTAGTCCATAATGAGGTGAAGATCCATATTTATCTTCAGTCTCCAATTTCATTACAACTTGGCGACTATAAATACACAGTCTTGAGGATGCTATTTTCTCCTTTTCTCATCATTTTGTTGTGTGTTTGGATCACTTTTGTAACAAATAGCAAAGATGAAAATGTAGATGGACTACCTATAAAATATCAAGTTATAGGCCTCAACCAATAGCAAAGTACCTAATCCTCTATTACTTTGGTAACAAATAGCAAGGAGGAAAATGTATCTTGACTACCAAAAATATATTAAATTACAGGCCTCGACCAATCAAAAGTACCTAATCCTCGCTGATGCAACAACAATTCAAAGCTCCAACACCAATAGAGAAAATTCTTCAATAAGTAAGGCAGTAGATTAGATTGTTTGATGGTTAAAAGGTTTTAATTTCAAATAGGCTGTAAAATTTCCAATAGCATAGAGCACATGCACAAAACATATAGACCCGAAATCTAACTGTGCAATTTTTCTGACAATGAACAACAGAGGCTATCTTTAGTAGAGAATCTTGGTTTTTATGTTTATAAGTTAATTCGCATTGTGGTCAAACTTGCAGGAAACAACACTACATCACATCAATATTAGTTCGATTCCCATGAAATCACATCAATGAGTACAACACAACATAGGAGGCCCCAAAATCATGGACAAACACAACTGAACCTCAATGGACAGACACAACTGGACTTCAAAATCATTCCTTGTTAGCTATTTGTACATATTGAATTTTGCAGTTTTCTTGAAGAGACCATATAGGTGCTTTGTGGCTTCCTTGGAAGCTTCATGTAAAGGAAGGTAGTTAACAGTATTTCGGTAGGGAATCCATGCTTTAACCAATACATTTCCAAGTCTACACAAATTAAAGTCTATTCTTTTGAAAATGAGATGAGCATAATCATAACAGATACAGGTTCCATCTATGGAATGTATTAACGAAATTCTATCTAAGGAACTACTCTAGAAAACATTTTAATTTAGTTTAGATTCTCACAATATATTCATTTGAAAACATCGCTAAGGGAATTCATATTCAAAGTTGTTAGGAGAATTGACTGTTTGGAGTTCATGCTTGACACAAATCTCTCAGATTAATGCAATTCCCATATCCATGTCCATACTAGGCTAGTCCATAATGAGGTGAAGATCCATATTTATCTTTAGTCTCCAAGTTCATTACAACTTGGCGACTATAAATACACAATCTTGAGGATGCTATTTTCTCCTTTTCTCATCATTTTGTTGTGTGTTTGGATCACTTTTGTAACAAATAGCAGAGATGAAGATGTAGATGGACTGCCTATAAAATATCAAGTTACAGGCCTCAACCAATAGCAAAGTACCTAATCCTCTATTACTTTAGTAACAAATAGCAAGGAGGAAAATGTAGCTTAACTACCAAAAATATATTAAGTTACAGGCCTCGACCAATCAAAATTACCTAATCCTCACTGATACAACAAAAATTCAAAGCTCCAACACCAATAGAGAAAATTCTTCAATAAGTAAGGCAGCAGATTAGATTGGTTAATGGTTAAAAGGTTTTAATTTCAAATAGGCTATAAAAAGTCCAATTGCATAGAGCACATGCACAAAACATATGAAGTATTATATATGTCCATAGATATTCCATTCTTCAAAAATAACTACACGATAATGATACAAAATATGATTTCTATGTTATGGAAAAAATATGTGACCTGGGTAGCATGATTCTGAATAGTGCCCAGTATATATTTCTCATGACCAGCTTCTAAATGGTGTCTTGCTCCATTTATCATGGCCATTTTTATTGACACATTTCTTGGTGCTTATTTATCTTCCCCCAACAATGTCTACATAAAAAACATTTAATTGGAGAACACGAATTTTATCTCAGACTCACAACACATCTAAAACACTAATCATCATAGTGCGGCAACCCAGGAAAATACTGAAAAAATTGCAGCAAGTTATTCACGCCATTATGATATTTCATTCACACAAACAACAATCTAGAATATATCTTACCAATTGAACTTCAAAGCATAAAATAAGTTCTTAGGTATATCAAAGAGATGACCTAAAGCAAGTGCCATATCTTCTGAATGCTAACAGAGTTTGGGCCAGACATCTCACTGGCTAATAACTCATAAGCACCTTTGAAAGCTGTTGCAACCTATCACAAACTTAAGGTAAGGAACAAACTTCAGAAATCAAATCCCAAAGTACAAGACCAATTTCCATGTCAATATATTTTACACTTTTAAATATGACTTCATTACTAAGACATGCTTAGAGTTCATAAGCATACCAATAAAGATAATCACAACATCAAGGATAGAAAATAGAGACATGATGATCCGTATAGTTACCTCTCCTTCTCTATAGCATTCAATATATTAAAATATACATGCAACAATAAAAGCAAGCCTAAACCTTATTTAAATACACATTAGTCAATTTAAATTTCGAACATTTTAAGAACCTTGAGGATGAAACACAGAAAAAGTTTACAGAAAGAAGATTTATTGATAGAACTCCCTAAAATATTTAGCTCAGTGAGTTTCAGATCAATAAACTTCAGGGAAATAAGTGACAGTAAACAAAGAGAAATGTTGCGGCAATTTGACCTGTCAAAAAGCCCATCCATGAAGGACGTAACCCTTTTGAAATCTCCCAGTAGAATTCAGCATTAAATCATTCAACATATATGAAAATTAAGTATTCCCACATCCAAAGATAACTAATAGTTGAATCACCTTGAAGGGTAGTCCACCGTCCACGTTCCCTTGTAGAATTAAGGTTCCTCACCACGTTTGCATATGCTGAAGCCTTCCTTTCTAAGAGTGGCTTTTCAGTGGAAGTCACCAACTCGATACTTTGTGGGCCCTCTAACAGATGGGATCTTGCTATAACTAAGGAACTTTGAGCACTATGAATTATACCAGAAGATGTGCTACTACCATTTTGTTTAGGGGTCACTAGAAGATGACTTAGTTTGTGTAAAAAATCTCGCTTCTCTTTCTTCCAGTCATCCTATTCATCAATTAAACAAGTTAAAAATTACCAGAAAACCCATTGACCAAAAAGACAAAAAACAAAAGTGTTTTCAAAATAAGAGACATATTGAACATCAGAAGAGTGACAAAATGGCTATTTTAACCACATCACCACCTAAGTAAGGAGTTTGTCTGAAAAAGGAATACTATTTTATTCATAAATACAACTGCTAAAACAAGTCATTAAATTTTATTGTGCCTTGATAACCGCTTGAATATGTACCAATATTGCTTATTGAAATTTAAAATAGATAGAAAAGCATTACCAATTATTTATAGTATTCCCATGGATATTACACTTTAACCAATAATACTGTAATGACATAGACCAGAACCTTTCTCTTCCAGTACATTCAAAACATTGATCGGGTTGGTGACATGAAGATCTTGCTCTTACAAATTGGACTCAGTACAATCCAACATACAATATGCATCAGTGGCAGCAGAGTTGAGACAAAAAAATGGGACACATGCCTGCCTCTAAACTTGGCGACAACAAAAATTGAGAGAAAAAGTGGCATACATACTTGCCACTGAAACTGGCCACTGTGCATAATTTCGGCATGTTTATGTTGAAGGTGAGCACCATTCTCATCATTGATTACGTGCCTGCCACTAAAATTGGCGACCTTGCATAATTTAGGCATGATTATGTTGAAGGCAAGAACAACTGTCATTGCCAATTTCATTTGCAATGCATGGGGTGACAACCTTTCCATCTAGAAACCATCTTGGTCGGTTCTCAACCAACTCATGCACACAGCCATATATATTCCCTTTTGTTACATTTGGCATCAAAATAACATGGGAAATGTTTCCCTGGAAAGCAAGTGGCCATTTGTGGACAAAAGTTTCATCCTGTGGTCTCTCAAATACAACAGTGCTACTCAGTTTGTTTAGCATTGCACTAATCCCAGCAGACCGAAATTGGTATTTCAAGTAATGTGCATTTCTAAGGCATTTATGAACCTCTTTTTGGAACCCTTGATAACCTTTTTGGTTCAAGGTGTACCAAAGAAATATGGGAGTATGCCCATTGCGACTTCCCATAATTGTTGCATCCCTAGAAGCTAAATATTCCACATCCCTTGAAAGGGCATTTATGTGCTCGATCCTTGTTATTTGCACACCACATGGCATGGGACAACCAACAAAATTATGCCCATACACACTCACACTTCCTATTGGTTTCTTAAAGCTCACCTTTGGTGCCTGTGATACAAAAACAGTAAGAATAATGAGAAAAATATTTCATTTTTGCATACTCTGTACAGTTAATGAGGTTGCACTCATCATTCACAAAGGATAAACAACATGTATCCTAGCCAAATAAAACTTTCAGGAAAAATGATCCATGATTTAGTGTGTTACCCGCTTCACAAAGGGCACCATTAGGCCAAATAAAGCCCCATCACAATGGATATAAAAATGGTCTTGCGTAAATCCCATTTCTTCAAGAGTCCAAACTACCATATCCAAATCATCTACAACTCCCTTAACCATGGTTCCTATAGTTAATGGAGCAACAATTGAGATTTCAAACATTTACTAATTTTAAGAAAAAATAATTGGACAAGCTAAATATACTCCAAATTCAGCCAACTCTGAAAGAACTTCCCAAAGATGCAAACAGAACATATGGAGTTTGACCTAGAATTGACCTGCTTTATGAAACCTTACTTCCACGGTTATAATGGTTTGCTTTCACTCTATTCGCATTCAAAAGTAAACAGTGAAACTTACCAATATTAACATTAACAATAGCAGGCTTATCCTTGTTTTAAGCAGCCTCTGTCTAAAATCCAAACAATCAATCTCACCTAAAATTAATGTATCCACCTTTTCCTATTTCATTATGTACATCCGTGCTGCTTTGAAAATTGAGTAATGGATTTTCAGTGGAAGTCACCAACTCCACACTTTGTGGGCCCTCTAACAGATGGGAGCTTGCTGTAACTGAGGAACTTCGAGCACTATGAATTATACCAGAAGATGTGCTACTACCATTTTGTTTAGGGGTCACTTGCAGATGACTTAGATTGTGTAAAAAATCTCGCTTCTCTTTTTGCCAGTCATCCTATTCATCAATTAAACAAGTTAAAAACTGCCAAAAAACCCATTAACCAAAAAGACAAAAAACAAAAGTGTTTTCAAAATAAGAGACATATTGAACATCAGAAGAGTGACAAACTAGCTATTTTAACCACATCACCACCTAAGTAAGGAGTTTGTCTGAAAAGGGAATACTATTTTATTCATAAACACAACTTCTAAAACATGTCATTAGATTTTATTGTGCCTTGATAACCACTTGAAGATGTACCAATATTGCTTATCAAAATTTAAAATAGATAGAAAAGCATTACCAATTATTTATAGTATTGCCATGGATATTACACTTTAACCAATAATACTGTAATGACATAGACCAGAACCTTTCTCTTCTAGTACATTCAAAACATTGATCAGACTAGTGACACAAAGATCTTGCTCTTACAAATCAGACTCAGTACAATCCAACATGCAATATGCATCAGTGGTAGCAAAGTTGAGACAAAAAGATGGCACACATGCTTGCCTCTAAACTTGGCGACAGCAAAAGTTGAGAGAAAAAGTGGCATACATACCTGCCACTGAAACTGGCCACCATGCATAATTTAGGCATGTTTATGTTGAATTTGAGCACCATTCTCATCACCGATTACGTGCCTGCCACTGAACTTGGTGACCTTGCATAATTTAGGCATGATTATGTTGAAGGCAAGCACAACTGTCATTGCCAATTTCATTTGCAATGCATGGGGTGACAACCTTTCCATCTGGAAACCATCTTGGTCCGTTCTCAACCAACTCATGCACAAAGACATCTATCTTCTCTATTGTTACATTTGGCATCACAATAACATGGGAAATGTTTCCCTGGCAAGCAAGCTGCCATTTGCAGACAAAAGTTTCATCCTGTGGTATCTCAAATACAACAGTGCTGCTCAGTTCTTTTAGCATTGCACTAATCCTAGCAAACCGAAATTGGTCTTTCAAGTAATGTGCATTTCTAAGGCATTTCTGAACCTCTTTTTGGAACCCTCGATAACCATTCCGGTTCAAGGTGTACCAAAGAAATATGGGAGCATGCCCATTGCTACTTCCCATAATTGTTGCCTCCCTAGAAGCTAAATATTCCACATCCCTTGAAAGGGAATTTATGTGCTCGATCCTTGTTATTTGCACACCACATGGCATGGGACAACCAACAAACTTATTCCTAGACATACTCACACTTCCTATTGGTTTCTTAAAGCTCACCTTTGGTGCCTGTGATACAAACACGGTAAGAATAATGAGAAAAATATTTCATTTTTGCATACTCTGTGTTAAGTCATGAACTTGTTTATTTCAATTTTATATTTTGATTGTCATTTTTATTTCAAGTTTGCTTATTTGCTTAAGTTTTCTCTTTCACTTACTTTAGGAAATTCTTTTTTGGTTTAAAATGAAATTTTGTCTTTTTTTCTTTAGATTCTCATTATGGTTTGTTTCCTTAGGTTCTGAGGAGTTTTATAGAACATCATATAGATTAATCAGTTCACAAACAACATTATGATCATAGTTCATCATTTAAACCTCACTCAAAATGAAAAAATGATTAAAACAATGCCAAAATTGAATTCAAATTATTTTGTAGTGCAACTGCAAAAAGATTACACAGCGGTGCTACAAGAATATCGCACGCGCAGAAAACGCCGGCTTTTAAGCAAAATTCACCCATGATTTTGGTTTTTGATGACTAATCACATGCTTGAAGGCTTTTGATACATGTGTCTTCAATAATGATCATGCAAACAGGTGCGTTTGACAGCAGGAAGGAGATCATGGCAAATCATTAGTTAGAGTTGGGCGAATTGGGATAGGTAAACAAATAAGCTTAGTTTGAAGTGAAATGAGCTCTCCATACATGCGTTGCGGAGCTAGAGACTAAGTGGAATGAGGAAATTTGCCCAAAACCCGGGAGTTGTAGTTACAAAGGGGAGTTAGGGTTTTTGCCATTGCAGAAAGGATTTAGGGCTTTCTCGTTTCGCCACCTGGAATCAAATTGGACACCTGAAGACACTTGTATAGCTAAATTTGATAATCATATAGCTCAAGGAGTGATTTTAAGTGTCTACAACAAGACAGGAATAAGGTATTCCGTGTTAACCTGATAGTGGTAGCCAAATTGGAGATTTCTTCTTTAAAGCTTGTTATGATAAAATTGATTAAGGAAAGTTGTAATTGATGCTGTTAACAAGCTCCATGCAATTAAATATCAATCTAAAAGGGTTTTGGAATGCTTTGGAAAGTGACAAGTTGAAAAATAGTAGTCTTATTGAAAAATTACCCTATCAAGACCTGAAATTGTGGTAAGGTGAAGCTCTATTCAGTTTGTGGCGACCATAGTTTCACAGAGTACTGGTTACTTCTAACCAATGCAATAAGTGAGTTGAGCGTATCAATTTCCTGAAGACCTAATCTGAATTTGGAGCTAGAAGCTGACTGGTTTTGGTGATAAATATAAGTTGGAGCAGAAAGCTAGCAGATATCAGATTGTCTTCATATCTTTCCCTTCACTGGTTATACATTCACAAGTTGATTTAAGCAGCAGGCTTTTGAGAGCATTAATGCAAAGTCCTTTTTGCAAACAGAGAGCTCATAAGTGACATTAAAAGGAGCCAAGTGTACTGTTTGAGCAGATTCATAACACATAGTTGTTTTCATGCATTCTAGAGATGATCTAATATCTAAATGAACAGCTTGGATAATTGTTATTTCCAGTAGCAGTGTTATTGAAGAGTTTGGGGCACTCTGTTGACCTAAATCACTCAAGCTTGATACAAAGATTGTCATGCATTAAAAACAAAAATAGACTTTTAAAATAATCAAGAGAAAACAGTCAAAGAGGATTGAAACAAGCTGACTATCAAACCTTAGAAGCTTGAGGAGAAAAAAGGAACTGTTAGGTCATTCAAAGGGCTTTAAATTTACATAGGTTTTCAGTCATTGAGAATAGATGGGCAAAAGAGGCAAAACAAATACGGTTGAGCCCACAGATCTGAAATGGATTGACCAATTTCCAGGTTGTGCAGAGCTTTTTCAAAAGGATGGTTGGTTATATTTCTTCAAGAAGATCGATTCCTATAATATTGAAGTCTCATATAAATTTGCCCAATGCTATAACCAGGACATGGTAGTGTTTGATATCCTGAAGTTTAAATTGACCATGGAGCTAGTTGCTGAAGCTACAGGAGTTAGAAATGAAGGTGAAATGTGGTTCAAAAAGTTGCCTTTCACTTTTAACGCCCAGAGGTACCTTTTACTTGGCATCACACCAGATTGGAGCAAAGGAATACTAATCCAAAATTTTAGAGAAGAATGGGTGGAGCCCATTAAGGTCTTGCGAAGCTATATCACATGTGAGGGGAGATATGCCTATGTGTTCAAATACCATTTTAGGTTCTTACAGCATCTGGTGGATGAATCCAAAATGAGTATTCCTTTCTTTTTGTTTAAAAGTTTGCAGAAGATGTCAAGTAGAGTTAAGGGGCATCAGGATCATACTACACAGTCAATTTTCCATCATGGCTTGATCAAGTTGATCATAAGTACTGCTCTTCAAAAAGAAGGGAAGACATGGGATTATTTTCTTTTCTGGTCTGGTTTTCAAATCAAACAAGAAGAGCAGCAAACCAAAAAGCATGTAGACAAAGGGAAAACCCTAGTTAGGAAACTAGGTCAGAAAATCAAGGTTGAAGACAAAAAAGATATTAAACTTGAAGAAGTACCAGAGCCCTTAAAAGGAAACTATGAACCTCATTAGTCTTCAGCTGACAGCAAGGACAAAATCTCACTGTTTACAAAAAAATGAAGGTCAGCCTGTGCAGGGAAGGGTAACAGCAGAAACTTTCAGTGGAGAGAAATTTGTTGCCACAGAGAAGATTGCTGTAAAGGAAGAAAAAATCCAGGTCCAGCAAAGGAGCCCCATCACTATCTTATCTAAGGATGAGGAATATCTGTTAGAGGAAGATGAATTCACTGTCAAAACTAAAGATAGGGTTGGTTCATGCAGGGAATTCTCCAGTCTATAAGAGAAGACAATCAGACCTAAGAAAAGGAAGACCAAGGTAAAAGATGCAGAGTTAGCTACAGTAAGACATCAAGGTAAAAGTTTGAAGATGATGGGAGAGATTGCTTCAACATGGAGGCCCAAAACTAGGCCAAGAAATAAGTTAAGGCTGAGTATGAAAAAACTGTTAAACCCTAGATTAAATTCAAAAGAAGTAACTGTACTTGATGATGATTCTTCAGATGAAAAACCAAAGATTGAAAAAGAAGCAGTTATAAAAACTCCATCTTCTCATCATACAAAGATGAAAAATCCATTGAAGGCAACAAAAGAGATTAGTCTCACTGATACTAAGCTATCTACAGTATTTTTAGAATTAAGAAGTGAACTGTTGAAACAACAACAGGAAAAAGAAGTTGAAGTCTCTCATTCTGAAGACCAACACTCGATAGATGAAATGGAACCTACAGAAACAATAAATCAGGAAAACCCTACTGTTCATGGTATATCTTCAGTGTTACTGTTAGATGATGAAGACATTTTTAGAAGGCTATATATCCCATGGTTGCCCAGTGGGATGAAGGATACCTCAATAGGGAAAGCCTTTGATTCAGAAAAGGAGAACCTGCAGAAAACCATCAAACAATATAGGAATCAGATGGATTACATGCAGGAAGTGAATGATGGCTTGATCCTAGCAAACAAAAGACTCAGGGAGGATTTGCAAGAATTTAATGAGCATTATCAAGAGTTTACTACAGTGTCCAAAGAAGCCCTGAAGAGGAAGAGAACCACTTCTTTGCACTGTGCAGATTTGAAGCTAACTATTGAAAGCCTACAGAAGCAGAATGAAGAACTTACAAGAAGATTAGCAGACATGGAAGCTAAGCAAAAGAGAGCCAGGAAGAAGGCCCAAGCTTTGGATGAAATAGCTTTACTAGCTGAAGCTACAAAGGACCTTTGAGTTTTGTTAGTTAGTCAGTTATTTGTTATGTCTTTTGAGAAACACTTTAGTAAGTCAGTTGTTTATTATGTTTTTGAAAAAAATATTTTATTTTGTAAATTTTAATTTGGCATTATCTCATCGATGACTTAGCTGAAGACAGTTAGGGATTAAACCCTAGCTGATTTTTTGAGAAATAGTATTTAGATAGATGAGAAAGACAGAGGGGGGGTTCTACTTTTTGGCTGGCTAAGGAGGTTTTGGACTTGTTGATGAGTTAAGTACATAACTCTCATGTTTATTTGTGGAACAGAACTATGAAATATATGATCTTGATAACCCTTCAGTTTATGTTTTAGCTTCATTTTTTTTAGCTTGTTTAGCTACTTGAATGATATATTCATTGTTGGTTTATGGTTTCTTTACTTGTAATGCTTGTCAGTTATGAATGAACTTTAAGATTATACTTTGATCGGTACTTGGTGATTATATTATGCATCTCTGCTCTTATTTATTTATAATTTAGTTCCTACTTGACTCATGAATGTATTCCCTTCAGCCACCAGACTTTATAACCACAAAAACCTTTCAAGAAACCCTAAAACCTGCTTTTGTTTAATTGACTATTTGAGATTGTGTTGGCTTGTTTCTTTATAGCCTTGGAAACAATTTCTGGCACAAACACTCTTACAATTAATGAGGTTGCACTTATCATTCACAAAGGATAAATACAACATATATCCTAGCCAAATAAAACTTTCAGGCAAAATGATCCATGATTTAGTGTCTTACCCGCTTCACAAAGGGCATCATTAGGCCAAATAAAGCCCCATCACAATGGATATAAAAATGGTCTTATGTAAATCTCGTTTCTTCAAGAGTCTGAATTACCATATCCAAATCATCTACAGCTCCCTTAATCGTGGTTTCTATATTTAATGGAGCAACAACTGAGATTTCAAACATTTACTAATTTTAAGAAAAAATAATTGGACAAGTAAAACTAAATATACTCCAAATTCAACCAATTCTGAAATAACTTCCCAAAGATGCACACACAACATATGGAGTTTGACCTAGAACTGACCCGCTTTATGAAACCTTACTTCCATGGTTATAATGGTTTGCATTCACTCTGTTCGCATTGAAAACTAAACAGTGAAACTTACCAATATTAACATTAACAATAGCAGCCTTATCCATGTTTTTAAGCATTCTATTTGAAATCCAAACAATCAATCTCACCTGGAATTAGTGTATCCACCTTTTCCAATTTCATTCTATACATCCATGCTGCTTTGAAAATTGAGTAATGATTTTCCCGTGATGCATACAAACTGCCATCTGGAAAAACCTCCCTCCTGTATAAAGATAATAGCACATAACAAGTCAGGAAAATAGAGCAAAGATAAAAAATGATAAGAAATTTTACAAGGGTTGCTTTAAGGCAGGTACAAACCTGACTAAAACACCATGCAGATTTCCTTCTGTACAACAATTTGTGATGTATCCCCAATACTAATGTTTCTCCAATTCCCAAAGACGGGTAAACTAATCCAAGACTCCAACCTCAAACTACCTAAAGTGTACCCCATAGTTTCTCTCAATAAAAGGGTCACCAAGATTATTAATAGAAAAATGTTGGAGCTGTGCCAGTGCACCATAATCAAAATCCAGATTGTAAGGGTAACCTGCAAACACATGCGAGATCAGTGTCTGCTAAAATGTGACCAAGGAAAAATATTTGATTAAAATTATCTAAATCGTAGTGCGTACATAAAATTAAAACTTGAAACCATAAAGAAAGGTTATGTTGCAGAATCAAAATAAGGGCTCTTCCAAACAATTTAAGTCATCCAGATTACTTTTCTAAGAAAGATTTCTAAATGACAATCCATATGACTAGAATCAAGTAATTTTCTGTGATGACTGGTTTCAATAGCAGTGCTTTGAATAACAATGCTCGTTTTATCTTGAAACTTGAGGTAGACTTGATTTATGTTCATAATTCACCTATTGACATAATTATGTCTACAAGATTTAATATTTGTATTTTTTCATTTTTTATTGTAGCATATTTATTATTTAAAATGTCAAAAGCACAAGGAATAGGGAAGCTACCTTAAAAGGGGAAGTTGAAGAAAGTACCAACCCTTGGAAAGATGCAGATCCAATGTTGCTCACAAATACAAATCATTTAATTGGATTCCAAGATGACCTTGAGTGAGAACAAACCTGAGTTTGAGAATACAGGCAAGAAGAATCAGCAAGTTTCTGAACAGTCAGTGATGGATTTGAGAGAAAACACTAAAGAGCTGCCAATTTTGTCAAATTTCTCTGAGCAACATGGTTCATTATTTGCGGTCAATTCCTCATCAGTCATGGATTGCAGGCCTGCAGAAAACAAGTATGTTGAGTATATTCCCATGATTGGGGCCTGTTCCAGTAATGGTACCTCACCTTTATTCTAAGATTTTTCCGTGTATAAAAGACAGATGTTAGAATTGACCTTGACTGAACTATCTTAAATGTTGTTTCATATAAAACCCCCAAAAAAGTAAAAACAATACTAAGTTTAAACTTGCAATACTTTAATCTCATGCAAAATATGTTGATGTCCTTGTCCAAGGTGTCGAGAAGACTAATAGCTTATATAAGCATTTTATCCACTCTATTGACGTTGAATTTCACGTTGGCTCTGTTGTAGCTGTGCCCAAGACCCAATTGAGCCTTCTCCAAGTCTATGTGATTCAAGATTTCAAGATATGTGATTAAATTACAACTAAAATAAACATTATTTCATTTCAATAAACAAGTATCTATCTAATTAGAGTCTGTACCCATGGAAGCTTTAGAAACTTCTATGATATCCTTGGCTTTGTCTTCATCTCCAGTTATTTCTATTAATTCAGGTAAAGAATCAGCCAATAAAGTGGACTTATCCTTCACAAAATTTGGCACCCATGCATATATATAGTTGTCATTAATAATCTTAACTAGCTCAGGCAGGTATTTCACAATTAATATTCACCATTATCCTTTGTAAACTTGCTAGAAAAGCCAAGTTTGTTCACCTGATATCTTGTTTCTCAAAGTCCATTCGTTTTAGCTCGAAACTTGAGGTAGACTTGATTTATGGTCATAACTCACCTATTGATATAATTATGTCTAAAAGATTTAATATTTGTATTTTCATTTTTTATTGTAGGATATTTATTATTTAAAAAGTCAAAAGCACAAGGAATAGGGAAGCTACCTTAAAATGGGAAGTTGAAGAAACTCCCAACCCTTGGAAATATGCAGATCGAATGTTGCTCATGGATACAAATCATTTAATTGGATTCCAAGATGATCTTGAGTGCCCAAATACATGTATAGACTGTTCGTCAATGAAGACTTCCATAAGGACCATGATGACTTAGAGGTTTTTTGAAATATCGGAAAGCACATCCTTTACTTGATTGCCGGCAAACCAATAATATTACCATATAACGATGTTGTCAAAATGATATTCAAACACATTAATATTGGAATGAGATCAGTCATAAGTGAAGGTAGGGTTTCCATAGCTTATTTAAAACCCTATTCATTCAAAATATTGTTCAAGTTGAAGAAATTTCACGTGCTATTGAACAAAACATTTCTGGATGATTACAGAGCCAAGGAATTCAATATAGTAAAAAAATTGAAAGATTGGTGGACTGACGATAAGGCCTTCTTAGAAAAGAATAATTGGATGTATTCTACATAATACTTGAGATACCCATATTGGTTTATGAAAACCATGATTTTTATGTTATATGGCAAGGAGGGATCCTCTCATTTTAAAATAGAATGGAATTTATTGGCGCATCACATAGTAGACACATGGCATGATTTCAATTGGGTGAGCATATTGTCTGTCAATATACTGTGCTTCACTCGGGCCATTAAAAAGGTACAAGGATACAAAAACCAGAGTTTTTACATGTTATATTACATATTAGATGCAGTTTGTTCCTATAATCCTTTTCCCAAAATGGCATGAGAGTGGAAACCTAGTCTTCTACCTATGCATGTATATTGTTCTGAATTGTCATCCTCGAACTATAGGTTATAGTTCTATAATACTTGTGAATTTTTCATGGCCACCTTATATACTGTTATTTTTAATTTACATGCTCCTAGGTTATCCAAAGAAAACATGTTTACCATTTTGAACATTGGAGACTAGTAGATCCCATAAATTCACATATATCAAGATTTTTGGTGCTTCTACAACCCCACACCTTTTACCTAGTTATGTTCCTAATAGGATAGTCCCTAGGAAAACTACATATCAAACTATGGTGCATGGGATTTCTTCTTTCTTATCTACACATGCTAAAATATATTGGCTCAAATTTATGATCAATCTAGGATTGTTCACTTTAACAAATTTCCCTCATGCCAACAAGGAGGATATGTTGCCAAAGAATTGAATCTTAGTGTAGAGACCCTAAGGAGACACGATCACATAAAATTTATTGAAGAACATTTCAAATCAACCAGCTTGGCTATAATGTATAGACATGAGCCCAATCCTCACAGTGAAATTTTCCAAGGAGCTTTCACATAAAATTAAGTATTGAGTAATATGGAAAATGACAATCAAAGAAGAATGTTGCATACAATTTAAGAAGCTAACATGAAAATAACAGTGGAAGTCAGACAAGTATCATTTGGCAATGACATGGAGAAAATAAAGGCAAAAACAAAGGTTGATGCCACCAGAAGAGAATATTTAGAGAAAAATGTTTTTGAAGCCAAAGATTAGTTGAAGCAACAACAAATGCATGCTATAGAGGAGGCCAGAATAAGGGCCAAGGAGGAATCTAAGGAGGATTCAATTACATAGCTCTGTTTACTCTTTTTTGCATGATTCCTCCATTAGAGGAATTTTGGGGTCTAAAATGGGCCTCCTAAGGAAAATAATAAAATAATAGTTAAAATAATAAAATAATATTGATTAATTTTGGAGGAAGAAAGAAAAAAACTACTTTTTGTGTTCGTATTTTCGACATATCTCCCTGTGTTTTTACTCAAATTTCGATCGGGAGAGCTTGTTGGATGCGGAATTTGATTCTGCATCCAATGATTACCCACACTGCATACTTTTGATGGACCCCACTACCCCAAAAACAAGAAATACCTGAAAAAATGTGATGATGATGTCATCATCACTTTTTTTTTCCAGGTATTTCTTGTTTTTGGGGTAGCAGGGTCCGTCAAAAGTATGCAATGTGGGTACTCATTGGATGTGGAATCAAATTATGCATCCAACGAGCTCTCCCGATCGAAATTTGAGTAAAAACACAATGAGATATGTTTAAAATACGAACAAAAAAAGTAGTTTTTTTTAATGACAAATATGTCAATTCAACCATTATGGTTGACTTATTTTATTAAAATTCTATTGTTTCTTGAATTCCAACTCACAAAAACTTATTTTGGCACGTTTTCTTATAAGGCCCATTTTAGACCCCAAATTTCCTCTAATGAATGTCAAAACGAAATATCCATTCCGTTGATGCTATGACCCATTTTGCTCCAAACCAAGCCAGAATTACTACATATCAGCACTATGTACATCCATGAATTACAGTTACCTAGGATATGTATGAACATAATTAGTCAAGCACATGCAAAAATATTATAAATGGACAAATAAAAGAAAACAATGTAGTTTAGACCTTCCTTAAATTCTATACTCAAATTTATAATACGATCACACTTTGTCTCTTAGGAGACAAGTCACTAACAAAACAATGGACATACCTGAGAGAGAGAGATAGGTAGTTGTAGGGCAGAGTGAGACAAATACTGACCACAAGGTCATGGATCAATACTGTCAACCTCAAAACATATATAAAAAATAAAAAAATCTATTTTCATTTGCAGCAGCTATCAACCCAACAGCTCTCCACAACACATATTTCATTAAATTTGGAATTATACAAGGGATCTAGAATTTAGAACTTCAACAAGATTGAGTTTTCAAAAAATGAAAAACTAAAAAATTACTTAATTCACTCATTTCAATCTTTATATTCACCATTTTTTTATAATATTATCAATATAAGCTATATAAAATCAAATTTATATAAAGTTGAAGCATATCTTCCTAATATTAAACTTGGATTCCTTACATTATTTTATTATTATAATTTTTTAATTTGTATTAATATTTGAGTTGATCAAGGTTTACCTCATCTCATGAACAATAGATGTTGCAAGA